>JZKD02S1225903.1:157277-185424 GCA_000966675.3 Picea glauca | reverse complement strand
ATGGGCCCTCAAGGGCCATGCTCAAGTCACTCCTGCTCTCGGTACTCCATGTCTAGGACCATGTGGGCCTCGAGACATGATCTCCTAGTTATCCCTGGATATCGGGGATAACAGGACCAATTTCACCCATGTCCCGCAAGAAGAACTATATTTTGGTTTGTACAGACTATGCCACTAAGTGGGTAGAGGAAAAATACCTATTTAGGGCTACAAAAAATTCTGTTGTCGAATTCATTTATGAAGACATCTTTACCCGTTTTGGTGTCCCTCATGAAATTGTTACAGACCAAGGCACTCAATTCACTTCCAAGCTAACGAGAGAGCTAATAGATAAATATGGGATTAAACACTATAAATATTCTCCATACCACTCGCAAGCTAATGGTCAAGTAGATTCTACAAACAAAGTTCTGGAAGCTATCTTGACCAAGACTGTTCAATTACATCACCAGGATTGGGTTGATAGGCTTCTAGAGGCTTTGTGGGCATATCAGACCACCTGGAGAAACACCATTGGGCATACCCCTTATGAGCTAGTGTACGGGAAACAAGTACTTCTACCAATAGAATTCCATGTAAGGACCTTCTGCATTGCCGCAGAATTGGGATTAAACTTAGATGAGGCTCAGAAACAATGAGCCCTACAATTGAATGAGTTGGGTGAGATCAGGCAAGATGCCATCCAACGAACAATGTTAGTCCAAAACCAGAGGAGCAAGTGGCATGGCAAGTTTATTAAGAAGAAACACTTCCAACCCGGTGATTGGGATTTGTTGTTTGATTCCCGATTTAAAACCTTCAAAGGAAAACTCACCACTCGGTGGTTGGGTCCTTAAGAGGTAGTCACTGTATATGACAATGGAGCTGTGAAAATCAAAACAATTGATGATGGACAAGTCTCCTTTGTAGTAAATGGACACTGACTCAAATTTTATCATAAGCCCATTTCCAAAGACGACTTTCTACAGGTCATGTCAACTGACAAGGAATTGGCCTTAATAGATGGCAAAGTCCCCCCTTGTTCTTGAATATTTTCTGAATTTTCTACTGTACATATGTAAATAATTTTGAATTTTGTTGATAAGCAATTCTAGAGATCTTTGTAGGTATTTATTTCACCAGGAGTAGACAGTTTCAAGGAAATATAAAAGAAGGATTTTTCTTCAAAACATCGTTACACTTGAACCTTATTGTCTGCTAAGCATCAAATGAATAATGACTTGCTGTAATTAGCCATATTTTTGCAAAAATATTTTCATCTTCTTTTTTTCTTAAGGCATTTTAAAAATCAGTTGCTCTTGAAAATATTCACCACTATATAAGGAAGTGATACCGTAACCATCAAGCTTAGAGGTCTCTCATACAATTTTCCCAAGAAAACTGAGTAACTGAGTAAAGTCTCTTTATTAAAGAGTAACATGGAGGTCTGATTAGTGGTTAGTCATGGAAGCATCACAATAACTACAAAAGAAGAAAGTGAGTTGAGCCTAGAGATACCTTTCTGTTCTTTCTCAATGGTACCATCCACTACACACTAAATGTCTTGATTATATCATATCTTTATATAGGCCACGTCTGATTAAGTACCCCTTACATCAGGACAATCACTAAGGAATATAACAGAAAGTCATCCTCTAACATAAATACCATCCCAATTGAAAAAAAAGAGAAAGAAAAAGTTGTTTTCAGAGCTGTTCCCCCATCTTCTTGCACAAAGCAATCTTATACTAAAATCGTAAAAGATGGAGGGCCAGTCTCTGAGGGTGTAAGAGGCTAACCCGCTAGGATACTGAATAGGTCTGCTGGCAGTGGGTACCAGCATGTGGTATGACTAGGTAAACTCACGGGAGTACTGAACATGCTTGCTGGAAACGTGGCATTCTACCTAGCGAGGATGGTAATCTGACAAAAAATAAATAAAAAATTTAAATGTGTCTTGATGTACGACATTACTTGTAGACAAAGCTGACATGAAGTATGTATGGTTAAGCTAAGGTTAATGAACTCCATAAACTTTCCATTGGGAACTAACTCTGAGACTATGTTGAAACTCTCTTGCCTACCTCTTCTTATCTATATATAGGATCTCTTATCCTATAGGCGGGGCCATATTTTAACTGTCTCTTCAGACCAATCTGTGAAATTTATCTCTACACTTAACAAGATGTAAGTCTTTGGCTATTGGGAGAAATGATTGGTTTCCTATATTTTTGAATGTGAGGTGTCACAATACTTAGGTGTGGGGGAGGGGTTCATGAGTTGACAAATGATCACTGCCTAGAGAAGTAATCTTTGTAAAAATTCATGTATTTTTTTCATGATACAGGTTATTACATCAACAATCATTTTATTTTTGAAATGCTAATCTCCTGTGTGCTATAAATCATTGTACATATCCTTAACAAACCACTTTATTGGTTTATTTTCATTACATGCTGTTCATTATAGGATTGAAATTACATGTCTTATGCGAGTGGATTGAGTAAGCATGGTGAAAAAATCAATAACAATAGAACACTCTGCCTCTTCTCTTAATCACTGTGATTCCAAGATTGCAGGCTATCGATTATAGGAGGTGAAAATGCATTTAACACAGAGGTATCGTATGAAGTGCCGTATGAGGTGCCGAATGAAGTTCCATATGAATATACACACTAGTAACTATCCATAATTTCAGGTAATTGGGAATCAATGACATTTAATTGAATTGGTTTAGGGAAATCAAGATTGAGGATAAAACCTTAGACATTTTCATGATCAAATGTCCAAGTCAAAAGACTTGGAAATTGATATAACTTCCCATCATTAAGATTTCCCCAAAAAACGAGCCTTCAAATTCGATTTTTTTCACACATGGAAAATCGTGTGTGCATGTGTGCAACCAATTCCACCCTAGTCACATTCAAAAACGATATTGGGTTATCCTATTATTCCAATTCACCTCTGCCATTTGCATTTGCCCCTACTTTAAAACATGCTCAGCCTTTGTTTATTTGTTCCTTTGTTCAAATTGTGCTCGAGCTCTGTTCAAATCGTGCCATTCCTTGGCCTGATCGAACCCTCTCTTGGTGAATTTTGCCTCTATTCATTTCTTCATACCATCACAATGCCCAAATGGTATGAACCGTCTTCCTATGCAGACCTCTTCACCATCCTTGAGTTTGCACAATACAGGGAGGTGTTTTTGTGTGCAGGCTGGGGGCCATTTCTATCCCACTTGCAAGGCCACAATGATGGAATCTCAATGTAGTTTTCCCTCATTTTTGATGGGAAGAAAACACGCTTGGGGTCTCTCACCTTTGGGGTGTCAGAGGAATCCATAGCTGCAGCCACGAAGCTTCCAAGAGTGGGAGATAGATGGTTTAAAAACCACCAGCATCTGCGCTCAAGATATAATAGTGTTTTTAAACCAGAATTCCAGAACATCTCTGGAGCTAAAGGATACTCCAAGGAGTGGATAAAAGAGGAGCTGATCAACCCTCTCATAGTCATCGCTAGGTTGATCACATGTGAAGGTAGATATTCCACCTTTAAAGACTGTCATTTTAGATTGTTAGCTCACTTCTAGTTCAATAAACCATTGAATTTTCCCTTCTACTTTTAAAGATATTGGAGAATATGTCCTCTCAAGTGAGGAAGAATGTAGCCAACCCCCACAACAACCTCTTTAACCATGGCCTAATCAAACTCCTTGTTTTAGTCGAATTGGAAAAACAGGGGCAAACTTGGGATGCATTCATTTATGAATTTGCAAACCCTCACTTGAAAATCAAGACTAACTAAAAGACATTGGATCTAAGGACTATTTCTCCATCCAAACCCCACTCTCCAAGGACTCCAAAACCTCCTACACAAGCCATTTCTTTACCGGAACAAAAATTCAAGAAGCTTGTTGAAACCTCTGCAGCCTCATCGGGATAAAATACCAATAAGCCTATTGTTAACCCCCCGATGCCTTCAATATCTCTTGATCCTACACCCAAAAATCTCCAAGAAGTAATTCAACAAGAATTTCCTATAGTTCCCACCAATAGGAGAGGAGCTAATCGATTCAATAGAGGACCCTTTCGAAAGAGTACCCAAACCACAAGAGGAAAACCTTATGCAAAACCCCTGACTACTTTGGATCCTATCCAAGTGTCCTCTGATCTCGAGAGTCCTCACAAAAGACTTAGGGAAGTGACCATAGATGATATGAAGCTGCAAAGAAAGACAAAATCTGAACCTACTTCTCCTCATCAACCCCCTATTACTCCTACCTCATCGATTCCTACCCCAGATCCTGAGAATGACAGACACTCTACATATTTCAAAAGATTTAAGCCTTCCTTTGAGATAACTGATCCTGCTCAAACCATTAAGAATCTACAAAAAGAGAATTTTTAGCTGCTGAAACAGTAGGAAGATAGGAAGACTATGGACACACATCTTCACCACGATAATGCAGTCCTCCAAGCAAAGGTGAATTCCCTTCAAAGATTGGTTGATGAGATGACCAAATCCAACCGCAACTTTAGGGCACAATTAAAGCAACACAAGAGGCACAAGACCAAATATTCACAGTAAGAAGGAGAAGCTTCTAAAACTGATCCTCCTCAACAAGATTAGTCATGAAGGGAAATTTCTTTTTGTTTGTAGTGAGACCTGCAAAATCTTAGGTGTGGAGGTAATGTTGGGCCCGTGATATGACTGATTTAATGACGTTAATTAGATCCTTTTTGGTCGAATATGTATATGCGTTTCCTGTTTTGAAGATCTTTTGAAGAGTTTTTGTGCCAAATCACTATGATTCATACCAGGTATGCATGATTGATGTTTTGTGATGATTTTGAGTATAATTCAACATGTTTTTATGATTCCATGGAACTAATTCGTGTTTTTTGTGTCACAGGGAAAAATATCAGCTTGTTTTTTCATCCAACACTTTGTCCGATACTCCATCCGACACTCAATCTGATACTCCATCCGACACTCCGTCCCGCACAAAAACCATGGGCGATTTGGCAGTTATCATATCGGTGACCAACGATGGGTGAATCAGAGACATGGGTTTTGCTTGTGCTCGTGGCCTCTAGCTACTGAACTTATGACAACTCGATTTGGGTTGTTATGCTCAACGATTATTGGCTCGCCTTATTTCTAGAAGCCACCGACAGTTAGGGCATCTTAAATGCGATTTGCTATTTTTAGAGAGGGTCGACCCTTCCAGTGGTCGACCTCTCATCTTGTAAAACTTATAAATACCACCTCAGTGGTCAGACAATTGGAAGTAGAGTGCTAGAGAGACAGACAATTCAACTCTGTTTTGTTATTTTCATTTTGCTAAAACTGTGTAAAGACTGCGTTTTGGATTTTTAATGTTGAATTCGTGTTTTTGAGCTCGAGGTTCGCCTTTGAAGAGTAGCCACGACTTTCTGGGGGGCCCACCAACAGTCTGGGTGAATATCCACTTAGTTTTCTTGTGAATTGAATAGTGTAGTTGTCATTTTATTCATTTCCTGTACATGAGTTTTTCATTATGCTTCTTTACTGTATAAATTGCCGTTTATAATTTAATTAGTTTAGTTCAGTTTTGCAGGTTGTTATGGAGGCTATTTTTAATACACAATGATCTATTAGTTGATAGGAGATAAGATTGCAAGCTTAGATACTAACCCTGTGTGTAATTAGATGATAGATTAGATTTTCTTTTATGCTGAAATAGAGTTTAAGAATAGAGTTTAAAACAAAGTTTTTCATTCATGATTTCTTTGACAGGGTTTTGGTGGATGGATAGTTATTAGTCTTTAGTTTTCAATTCCAGTTTGTTTATCTAGTTGTTATTTAGCCTTGCTTATCTAAATTGTCATTTAGTTTTCTCATTCACTTTCTTGTCATACGCTGAAATAGTATTTAATTTTTGTTTTATGAGCATTTCCTCTTTTGCAATTTGAATTGTTAAAATAAGGCAAGTTTAGTTTACTTTATGCAATTTATTTCTTAGATCTAAGTTGCAATTTCAATTCAAAGTTGGTTATTGAGTTTAGTGTAGTATGAGTTTGCTTAATTAGTATATAATGCAATTGAATTTACTAGAATAGTGTCTTTATACTATTGATGATTAATGCATGATTGGATAATCACATGGATATGCATGATAGTTGATGTTGTTTCTATAATGGCTAAGTTCTCATTGGATTGCCTAATTCACACTTTTCACTTTGCTATCGAAGTCAATATCGAGTTTATCCTTCTTGAATTATCGTTAATTGTTAAATTCCATTGTGATATTATAAGACACCGAAGAAATAACCATCAACACTATGATTGAGTTTTCTTACTTTCATAGATTAGAAAATAGTTTCCTTGCTTTCATAGATTATAAGATAATTTTCTTGCTTTTATAGAATAGTCTTCTTGCTTTGGTAGATTAAAGAGTAGTTGTTGATTACTTTTATTGTCATAATGCTTTCAATTTAGTAGATTAAGATTTCCTTTCATAAATTAGAAGTAGTTGTGAAGTTTAATTTAAGAATAGAGTTCAAAGTTTAATTTAAGAATAGAGTTCACTTGTTTCTTAGCTTAATTAGTTGCTTATTGAGTAATCTTAATTAGTTTACTTGTTGTAGAAGTTATCATAGGTTATTTAGTTATTTGCTTGCTTGTTTACTTGCTTTAATAGAGCAGTTGCTTGCTTGTCTATTTACTTGCTTTCATAGGATAGTTGCTTATTGAATTTGAGTAGGTTAATTAAAGTAGTTTGCTGTTGCTATTTCTTATTAGGTAGATAGTTGGTTTTGCTTATTGTCATGATTAAGTTAGTTTGCTTTAAGTAGGGTTTTAATTTTCCTTCTTAATACTATCCATCTATCCTTTGTTCAAAAGTTACTTAGGGTACATAGTTTAAGTTTCTTAGTAGGGTTTGATAATTAGTAGTCTTTGCTTAACTAGATTAGCCCTTAGATATCCCATTTCCTTAGTTATACTATACTACCTCTATTTCTTCTACCTTGGCATATATATTGCTACAATTCTAAGTTTACTTACCCCAAGTTGACAATTTAATTGAGGGTTTTAGTGTGTTTTTAGTCCATATAGAACACCCATCGAGAGCCTCATTGTAATCATCTTCTTGCGAATGCAAGTATCCGTCACATCTCTTATCAGAGATAATATGTCACCATTCTAGCGAGTCTTTCACTCTGTATTTTTACAGTCTCTGTACATTTATTTCATTAATAGAAATCGCGTATTACTGTATATCTGTGTTTGGTTCGGTAATTCCCCTAGAAAGGATACTAGGGCCCAAGACTGAGACTGAAGGAGGTTGCTTGCCCAGTATGGTAGGTACTTAAGCAAAGCCAAATCTAAACTAGGCTTTCCCTAGATGACTCGGATAAGGGATCCCCATTGCCGTGAATCAGATAAGGAAGCCCCAATGGTTGCATCTCTGATACATTTATGTTGTATTATTGAATATCTGCGATATCTCTGTGCATTTGTTTATTATATCTTCACGCTCATTTCGTGCCGAAAAATAATCCGGATCAAAAGTGGATTAAAGAAAAAGTTAAAAGTGAAAGTTGAGTTAAAAAAAAAAGGGTAAAAGTGAAAGTGCACATGGTTTGTGCACATGGTATTTGCAAACCATGGTGGTATTTATCCATGGTAAGGTAAAAAGTGAATTAAAATTAAAAGGGGGGGAAATTAATTATTATTTAATAAAGGTCATGAATTTTAAAAAAGAACACGACTTTTCATATAAAGCTTATGGAAAAGTATAAATAATGAAGAGGGTTATGAGAAAAAATGAATATGTGGGTGAAAATGTAATATTCATATGCATATCATTTGAGGTGTGACGATAAAACATCATTCAATGATAAACAATTATATATTAGTGAAGATCAGATGTGGCGTTCAAGAAAATAGATCCGACAAAAGAAAAAGGAGGGAGTACAGATCTAAGGCAAAGGAAGAAGAAGTAGCGAGCATAATGCAAAAGAAGTGAAATCAGAAGATCTGGTAAAGGAAGAACGAAAATAGAAGATTTTGTAAAGGTTGAGAGAAAGCAGAAATAACAAGCATAGATTAGATCCAACGAAAGAAGAAGTAAAGAATGCAAAGCAAAGTTTGTGAAGATAGAAGCAACAAAGGGGATCGATGTCTCCTGTAGGTTGGTGCCTACAAACAACAAAGGGGACCAATATCTTCTGTAGGTCAGTTCCTACAAACAACAAAAGGGCATCGATGTCTCATATAGGTCGATGCCTACAAACAAAAGAAAGGGATTGGTGTCTCCTATATGTCCGTGCCTACGAACAACTATGAGGATTGGTGTCTCCAGTAGGTTGGTGCCTAAAAACTTTGTAACTATAGGTTGGTGCCTAAAAAATTTGTAACTATAGGTTGGTTCCTACAAATTAATAAAAATAAGATTTTGTGGTTTTCTCCCGAAAGGGTTTCCACGTTAAATATTCTTTCTTACAGTTATTGTATTTATGTGATTGCTTCATTATGTTCATGATGGTTTATGAATGTTAAAAGAAAGAGATAGCCTTAAACTGATTCACCCCCCTCCTAGTATAAGTGTGTGCTCAACACCTAAAACCCGCTATAGCTCAACCAATCGACTGCCTGAATGCTATAGTGCCATTGAGAATAACACTCCAGAAGATACTATCTAGTACCTGGGTAATCGGGTAGTATGGCTGAGGGTACAATCTATCCTTTTTAGTTGGTGCCCTGAGATATCGGGTCGAGTACTACTGTTTGACCCATGACGTATATCAGAGAGCTATAACACAGGGAAAACCCTTTCCTGTAGGAACCCTACAAAACCCTAACCCTTGGGATAGAAATATAACAAACAAGGAAAATAAAAGATCTACTGTCGTGCAACGTTGCCTCTTGCATTCTAGTTGAAAAATTACTACACATTTCTTCCTGTTAAGAATTTGGGAATTTTTCACTCTAGTATTATTCAGATAGGAGTATAACTCCTCAGGAGTAAAAAAACAAGTTTGGAGCTTGCTCGCACCCTTATTTGAGACTAATCCCATTGGATTACTCTTTTTGTTCTGATTGCAGTGATACTTATAATTTTCAACCTTTTTTTCCTATGGTCCCAACCTCCTCCCGACCCCATTATTTGGGACCTATCCCATTGGATTCCCCTTTTTGCCTTGATCATCATGATACCCATCCCCCATAACTCCTTTTCTGTGTGGAACCACCCACCCCCTTTTTGTGCCCCCCTTTCACCATGGCCCACACCTACATCCAAGACCTTTAAGCACACTTCAATACCTTATGATATGATCTCTCCATAACCCAAAATGAATTGTGGTAAATCAATGCCAACATTTCCACCATCACTTCTTCCATGAATTCTACCATAGACACCAAAATGGAAACCCTGAAACATGACAAGACAAAGGACCTCTCTTCCCACATGGAAATCCAACTTGAATCCTTTGTGAGCCAAATCTTCGCCAAAATGAATATTCCTGGAGGATTTCCCTCATCTAACATAGCTTTGCACCCTGAAGGTAATACTTCCTCCACTTCTTAGAATTTTCAGTCTAATCACTTTCAGCATGACGTACGCCTTCCTAGAGTGGATGTGAAAAAATTTGATGGCTCATATCCCATGGGTTGGGTCACCCAAATGGAACACTACTCTTTGCATGACATTACTGATGAGTTGGCTAAACTCCATTATGGTGTTCTCCATTTGGATCCTGAACATTGGAAATGGTGGCAATGGCGTAAAAAGGCACGCCAAGGGTACGTGGCTTGGACATAGTTTGTTGCATAGATTTATGATCGCTTTGACACTGACACCCATCATTTAGGCCATTTGACCAAGTTTAAACAAACAATTCGAGTGGAAGAGTTTATAGCTTCCTTTGAGAAATTGGCTTTTAGAACGAGGGGCATGACATATGCTTTTTTCAGGGAATCCTTTATCAATGGCCTCAAGGATAAAATACGTGCCCATGTCCTCATGGCTCACCCTTAGACTTGGTTGGAAGCTACTAAAAGGGCCAAGGAAGCACAACAAGTAGTCTCATTCCAAACCTGAAAAAAACCCTTTATTGCTCGCCCTACCCACCCCTCCTGCCACTCCCCTTAAGATCTAGAATTTTTCTTGGGATGAAATTTATGAACACCAACTTAAGTGTCTTTGTTATAATTGTGATGAAAAGTATTTTTTGGGGCACATGTGTAGGGAACAAAAACTTTTTATGGCTATGATTGAGGATGTTTATGAAGAAGAGGTCAATGTTTCCCACATACCTGAGCTACCCCTCAGTTGATCTTAATCCGCCCTCTGATCCACTAGAAATTGAACCACCGATTTCCCTAAATGCACTAATTGGGTTCTATGCTCCCCAAACCATCAAGCTAATTGGCTACATTAAGAACTAAAAATTAATCATTCTAGTTGACAATGGAAACACCCATAATTTTATTCATTGTTGCATTTCCCAAGAAGTCAATTGCTATATCCATCCAGTTAATAATTTCCAATGGGGGTTCCATGAAATTTGGAGGGCATTGTGAAAATGCACGCCTCCAAATAGGCTAGTACCACTTGAAATCTCGTATGCTTTCTATTGACATGGGAAGTTGTGACATTGTACTTGGTGCAGAATGGTTACACACTCTTGGTCCTATCACCATGGATTTCCATAAATTAACCATGCAATTCCAGTAGGAGGGCCAACAACACTAGTTCCATGGCATCACAACATGGTCACCAAAGATCATCAATTCCCACCGAATGGAAAATCTCTTCAGAAAAGGTCATTCTGGCGTTATTTCCCAACTTCATTCCATTAAGGTAGTTGAGACACCCTTTGTATATCCCTACCTCCATTCTATCCTCACCCAACACCAAGTAGTGTTTCAAACCCTTGTGGGACTTCCTCCTTCTTGAGGTGTCCATGATAATTCCATTCTTATAGTTCTGGGAAATATTCCTCCAAATGTTAGCCCTTATCTTCATCCCTTCGCCTAGAATAATGAAATTGTGAAGATTGTTCAAGAATTGATAGAATTCAGTGTCATCCATCTTAGTACTAGCCCCTATTCTTCTCAAGTAGTCATGGTACTCAAGAAACAAGGTACTCGACGAATGTGTCCTAATTTTCGTGCTCTAAACAAACTCACCATCAAAGAAAATTTCCCATTCTTGTCATTGATGACATTTTGGATGAATTAAGTGGTTCTCATTATTTTAACAAACTTGATCTCCACTTTGGCTACCACTAGATTCGTATGAAAGAAGAATACATTCTGAAGATTGCATTCAGAACTTATGAGGGTCACTATGAGTTCTTGGTTATGCCATTCTACCTCTGTAATGCTCCCTCCACTTTTCAAAGTCTCATGAATCATGTCTTCCGTCCTTTCCTTCATCATTTTGTCTTGGTTTTCTGGTGAAGGTTTTTGGTTATCTATTGGAGGACTTTCTTGGTATAGTGGTGCACTACCCTATTCTGGTTAGGGTTTCTGGTTTCTCTTTTGTTTTGGTGAGATCGCTTTTAGGAAAGACATTGTACTTGTTGAAGAATCTATATTGAAGAAGATTTTCTAGGTTTTCTCCCCCATGAGGGTTTTCCAGGATAAATCTTGTATATACTATGGATGTCTTTCTTTCAGTTATCCTTATGCATGCAGTTATTGTCTTAATAGACTAAATTTAAAGAACACTACACACACATAACTGCTTAAGAGAAAATTTAACATGGTATCATAGTGGGCCTGAAAGAATCCATTTGCATAGTCTAAAACAACTCTTTGGTGAAACTAAGACCATAGGAAGACTCTCCTGACCATAACACATATTTCCTTGGGTTTAGATTCTCAGTTTGATGAATTTTTGAAAACTTTAACTGGTGCTACAACTGTTGCTGCTACTGTAACTTCCATGTAATTGCACAAACCTTAGAAGGTGATTTCACCCACTTTTTGGAGGACACTGGTCAAAGTAAAAGCACCAAGGATCTTTCCTTAGGAAGTTGCACCTTTCCCTTAGAGAAGAATTCCAAAATTCACATTTTGAAAAATTAGGGTTTCCTCATAAACCCTAGCTCAAGATGTCTTAGTAGTTGCCGAATTAAAGCTGGAATTGGTCACCTTGGCATAAGACTCTTTGGTAAGTAAAAAAACTTTCTTTGATTTTTTTTTATCTCTCTTATTATATTTCTGTTCAAGGACAAGATGGCACCTAGTACCAAGCTTGATGAGAAGCTTGAAGGTGCTGATAACTTCTGATCATGTAATTACATAGTGATGGTAATTCTAGAAGAGAATGATCTATAATATTTTGTAGAAGAAGAATCCAGATTGGCAGCAAGAGAAGAGAAACTAGGCAATGAAGAAAATCAAGCTCTAGCAGCTCATGCTAGAAAAGGAAAGAGCAAGAAGGAAGCTCATTCACACAAGAAGCCTCATGGATTACAAAAGACACATATGTTCAAGAAAGATTTCTCAAATTACAAATTCTTCATCTGTTAGAAGATAGGACGCATTGCCGTAAACTATCCCAAATCCAAAGGTTAGGTCATAAAAAGAAAGTATAAGAAACATTATGCTTATGCCGTAGAAGATGATGAACCTTCTCAAGAGAAAACCAAAGAAGAAGACTGAAGTGAAGAATATATATTGATTTCATCTCTTACATGTGAAATCACTTATGGAAGTGACACATGGATTATTGATAATGGTGCTTCTAAGCACATGACTGGTTACAAGGAATGTTTCTCAGATTTAGTTCAGAAAGATTCACCTCACAAGGTGAAGCTCGGTGATGACTATCAATACCCCATTAAAGGAGTAGGAGAATCATCCTACAAGTTTGATTCATGAAAACCTATAAATATGAAGGATGTCTTGTATGTACTTGGTTTGAAGAAGAATCTCCTTTCTATGTTAGAATTGGATGAGAAAGGATTCATAGTTGCCTTCAATGATGTTGAAGTCCTCATGTGGCCAAGAGGAAAATCTATTGATGTTGTGTTAGTAAATGGTGTCTAAGAAGGAGGCCTATACAAGTTAAAGGGAAATTCATTTTCAACATTGGTACATACTACAATCACTCCAAGTGAACTATGGCATAAAATATTTGCTCACATAAATTACAAATCTCTACCAATCATGAGCAAGATGGTGACAGGTTTCCTAGAAATCCGAGTGGATCATAAAGGCATATGAAAGGGATGCACACAAGGAAAACATGTGAAGAAACAATTTCCAAGAAGTGATAACAAAGACAAAGGAGCCTTGGACATTATACATTCAGATGTGTGTGGACTGATGACAACCACTTGAATTAGCGGGTATGTATACTATGTCTCTTTTATTGATGATTTATCATGTAAAAATTGGATTTACTTTTTGAAAGATAAAAGTTGAGTATTCAACAAGTTCAAAGAATTCAAGGCACTTGTTGAAAATCTATATAAGAAGAAGATAAAAATATTAAGGTCATATAATGGAGGAGATTCACATAAGATGAATTCAAGACATTCTGCAAGGAAGTTGGGAATAAGAGGGAGCTCTATACTCCCTACAACCCTCAGCAGAATGGTGTGGCAGAAAGAAAGATCCGTACAATCATGGAAGCAGTGAAGGGCATGATTCATGTTTAAGATTTACCGATGCATCTGTGGATAGAAGCAACCAGAACTGTTGTATATGTGCATAACAAAAGTCTCCACCGCGTACTTGGGAAAAAGACACCAGAAGAAATGTTTATAGGTGAAAACCCAGAGGTCATCCACCTGAGAATATTTGGTTGTCCAGTATATGTGCATGTCCCAAGGACAAGAGATCAAAGTTGGACCCTTCATGCAAGAAGGGTATATTTGTTGGATACAATGATATATCAAAGGCATACTGAGTTTAAAACCCTGGTCACCATCAGATTGAGACTAGCAGAGATGCCACCTTCGATGGGGATGCAACCTTCAATAGATCAGGGCAACATCATACAAATGAGATTCACGATGAGGATCATGAAGCTCCTAGAGTTACAACTATAGATGCAGGTGATGATGTTGTACTAGAAGATCATGATATGGAATAACCACATAAGCCTACAGATTCATCCTGAGAGATGAATACTAAGAAGAGAGACCATATTGGGCTCGATAAATTATTCAAGATGTAGAGAAGTATGGTTCTCCAGATAGGTCCTTCAGACAAATCAAGAGACCACGACCTTACTCCAGTTACGTGGCATTGTTAAATGTCATTATTGATCCTGAGTCTACTAGTTATGAAGAGGATGTAGAAAAGAAAGAATGGAAGGATGCCATGGTTGAAGATTACTAGTGCATTATAAAGAATGATTTTTGGGATGTGGTTTCAAGACCGAAAGAGAAGATAGTTGTAAGTTCCAAATGGATTTACAAGACGAAGCATTCAACAGATGGAAGTATCAAGAAGTACAAGGAAAGGTTCGTGGCACGTGGTTTCTCCTAGAAAGAAGGAATAGATTATGAGGAGACATTTGCTCCTGTGGCAAGATACACTTTGATTAGAGATATACTTGCGATAACTGCAGTGATGAAGTGGAAGGTACACTAGATGGACATAAAGACAAATTTTCTAAATGGTGTAATAGAAGAGGAAGTGTATGTGGAGAAATCACAAGGTTTCAAGACACATGATAGTTAGACACCTATGTGCAGATTAAAGAAATCATTGGATGAATTGAAACAAGCACCCAAATCATGGTATGGTAGAATTGACAACTTCCCGATGAGCTTGTGATTTAACAAGAGTAAAGAAGATTCCAACCTATACTTCAAGGTTGTGGATGGTAGACTAGTGATATTATTATTGTATGTGGATGACCTATTCATAAAAGGATACAAGAATCTCATCACTGAAAGTAAGAGGAATCTTGTTGCTGAGTTCGAGATGAAAGCCCTAGGTATGGTGCATTACTTCTTAGGTCTGGAGGTATGACATAGACTGAGTGAGATTTTCCTTAACCAAGGAAAATATGTTGTAGATATTCTAAAGAGATTTAGAATGATGGATTGTAAGGCCATGCCTACAACGATGGTGACAAATCTAAAGTTGTTGAGTGATACATCTTTAGAGACAGTGGATGCCACCATGTATAGACAATTTATTGGTTCTTTGATGTACTTAATGAACATGAGGCTATATATATGTTTTGATGTGAACACATTGAGTTAGTATATGGTTGAGCTGAGAGGTTTTCACTTGATTGCAACAAAACATGTGATGAGGTACCTGAAGGGTACAATTGATTATGGACTCAGATATGCTTCAGATCGCGAGATAAGCCTGCAAGGCTTTAGCGATTCATATTGGGCCAGTAGTGTTGCAGACCATAAGAGTACATCTGTATGTTGCTTCAGTATGGGATCAATTATGATCTCATGGTTCAACAAGAAGTAGACTAGTGTGGCGCTCAGTACAACTGAGGCATAGTATATAGCAACTTGTTCAACTAACAATGAAGCAGTGTGGCTTCAGAAGCTGCTTACATGATTGTTTGATCTCGAGTTAGAGGCGAATTGTATGTGGTGTGACAACCAAATTTGTGTAAAGTTGATAGAGAACCTATTGTTCCATGAAAAGTCCAAGAATATCAAGATAAAGTACCATTATATCAGAGATATGGTACAGAGGGGAGCAGTGAGGCTCCATTAGGTTACTACATATGAGAAAATAGCAGACATGTCAACCAAGCCTCTGTCGAGAGTGAATTTTTTATACTTCAGAGACAAGATTGGAGTGGTTCAGAAGGACATCCCTAGTAAGAGGGAGTGATGAGTTATATATGCGATTCCAGGGAAACAACTTCATCACGTGACATTGGCAACAAGTAGTCATTCATGGGCATGTCACTACTACTCTAGTGAAAAAGTATGGTATGCCAAATTACTACTACTCCAATGAAAAATTATGGTACATAGAGGGATACTCTTGTGAAAAATTATGGTATGCCGAGTCACTGCTACTCTAGTGAAAAAGTATGGTACGCAGAGGGCTGCTCCAGTGAAAAATTCTGGTACGCCGAGTTACTGCTACTCTAGTGAAAAAGTATGGTACGCATAGGGCTACTCCAATGAAAAATTCTGGTACACCGAGTTACTGCTACTCCAGTGAAAAATTATGGTATGTAGATTGCTACTTCAGTGAAAAATTCTGGAATGAAAGTTACTAACTATGGCACCAGTCAACATGACCTCGCACAAGGTCAGCATATGCCATGCCTTTGGGGCTAGTTAGTTACCCAATTTTTGATTCTGCTGGGCCAACCTATGTGGTTGGAGGTGTTTCCTAGCCTTGGGATAGATGGGTAGTGTGTGCACACTA
Organism: Picea glauca; assembly: GCA_000966675.3. NCBI lineage: Eukaryota > Viridiplantae > Streptophyta > Pinopsida > Pinales > Pinaceae > Picea > Picea glauca. Next base: position 169,074 of record JZKD02S1225903.1, on the reverse strand, counting down.
CATCGCCTAATCCTTGTGATTAGATGCCTGGTCACTATGGACCAGTTTCCTAGTGTGCCAACCAGAGGTTACTAGTTCATTATGGACTAGATGCCAGATTCCATGTGAGTTGGAGAGTTAAAGCTGCGTGATGACATAAAGCCCCGATGGATGATGATACCCTAGATGTTGATGTGGTTACAAAAAATATTCAATATAGATTCATGGAAATTCAATAAGAAAATGGTCAAGTGTATAGAAGTGCAGAAGCAGTCACGACAATTGTGACAGAAGAATACCTTCCTTGATAAGAGGGGGTGTTGAAGTTTGAGTAGCTTTGAAAGATATTCTTATTATATTAATATTGTATTGGACCAAGACAAAACCCTAAAGAATAATATTATATTATATTTGTTAAGTCGACCCTATTGTGCCTTTGTAAAAGTCGACCCTATTGTGCCTTGACAAAAGTCAATTGTAAAATATAAAGGGTAAAGTGTATAGGTCAGACCTGACCTAATTCTAGGCAGCTCAAGTTGTATTTATAAAAGGCTAGGCACTTTACTTGGAGAAAACACACAACAAGATCTCTCACACAAGTAAGAAGTGTGCAAGTCTGAGGAGGAGATGCAACTACAAAGGAAGGGTGTTCTGGTGAAAGGTTTTGGTTATCTATTGGAGGAATTTCTTGGTCTAGTGGTGTGCTACCCTATTCTGGTTAGGGTTTCTGGTTTGCCTTATGTTTTGGTGAGATATCTCTTAGGAGATACATTGTACTTGTTGAAGAATCTATATTGAAGAAGCTTTGTTGGGTTTCCCCCCCCACGAGGGTTTCCCAAGATAAATCTTGTGTATACTGTGGATGTATTTCTTTCAGTGATCCTTATCCATGCAGTTATTATTTTAATAGAATAAAGTTATAGAATACTACACACACTTAACTGCTTAAGAGAAAATTTAACAGATTCCACCTACTATTTTGTCAAATATTTCTATGGACTTCATTGTTGGCTTACCTAAATCAGACAATAAGTTAGTCATCATGGTAGTAGTGGACCATATTTCCAAATATGGTCATCTATTTTCTCTTTAACACCCATTAACAACATCCAGAATGGCTCAAATTTTTATGGATAATATCTTCAAACTTCATGGCATGCCTCATTCTATTGTTTCTGATCGTGATCTAATTTTCACCAACACTTTCTGAAAGAATTGTTCCGACTACAGGGAACCCAATTGCATCTCAACACAACATATCATCCTCATAATGGGAAAACTGAAGCAGTCAATAAGTGTTTGGAAACCTAATTGAGGTGTTTTTCATTTGAAAGAAAAAATCAATGGGTTTAGTGGTTACCCCTCACTGAATGGTGGTACAACACTTCTTACCACACCACCACTCACATGACTCCCTTTGAATCAGTCTATGGACAAAATCCACCCTCCATTCTATCATACATTCTCGGTGTCTCCAAGGTTCAACATGTGAATTAAACTCTTATAGACTGCATGACCATTCTCCACACTCTCAAAGAAAATTTGGTTATGGCTCAGAATCGCATGGAAAAACAAGCATATCCTGACCGCTCTAAACGTGAATTTGCTGAAGGGGACCAAGTGTTTCTTTAATTGCAACCTTATAAGAAGACTTCACTAAAATACCAACACTTTCAGAAACTCACCCTCAAATTCTATGGTCCTTAACATATTCTCAAGTGAGTGGGGCCAATGGCTTACTAGTAAGAGTTGTCCAGTCACTCTAAGTTCCAATTTGATTTTCATGTTTCTTGCTTAAAGAATGTGCTCGACACTAGGTGCCAGAGGTAGAATAGTCTAATTGAGTTGGATGAAGAAGGTTCCATTTGGTTTCATCGATAAGAAGTCTTAGACCAATACGAGCATCGTCTTCGCCAATGCACTATCAAGGAAGTTTTAGTTCAGTGGAAGGACACACAACCAGAAGATGCCACCTGGGAGCCGAATTCCATTCTGCAACAAATTCTTCATCTCAAGCCTTGAGGAAAATGTTGTTTTTAAGGGGAAGGGAATGTTAGGGACCTAACTTCCCTAACCCCTCACGTAGGTACAATACTATATTTTCCATGTAATAAAGGGAAATATTAATAAATAAGGCCTAGTAATAAGGAAGAATAAGTCAAATGTAAGAAGACCTAATAGAAGCTTCCTTTTCAAGATATATCTTCCTCTAGATTGTTCTTTTGGTAGAAATATTTAGTATAAATATGAGTCAAGGGCATGATAATTCTTTTTCTTGAGAATTATTGTAATAGAGCATTTCTATGTTGGAGGTTTCCCCCTCGAAGAGGTAAGTGAACATTGTTTCCTATTGTTATCACATAAACTATAGGTTGGGAAAATCCCGACCCAATCCACAATATGATGATAACAGTGAGAGAGTTTACCCACTACCACCTCAGATAAACTGTCCCCTTGCTTTAGTGAAGGAAGAATCCAATACAAGGGGGGAATCCCGGGTGACCTTAGGGGGAAATGAGACGAAAAGTGAGATGATGGAAGTGATACCCCTATAGGTCAAGATACTAAGTGGAATATAGCATGGAAATGAGCCTCATAAGTGGTTAATAGTTTCCAAGAAACTTGAGTACCCGCCGAAGATGATTGTACCTGCTCGAGACACAAGAAAAGACAAGTGTACAAGCTTACGGTTAAGTGGACAAGCAAATTAATCTTGCTGTCCCTATTTTCAGCAATCAACAAAGATAAATACCAATAAGTAAATGATTGTTAAAGCTGCTAACAAGATTCTAAAAGTCAAGTAAATGATGCAAGAGAAAAGCTAGAAATTACCAGTATAACTCAAGTATGAAAGCATAAGACTTTAGCAACAAACTAAGGCTATTATAAACAAGTATTGCAAAGATATTTTATCAGACTTATGTATGTAGCATACTATTTCTACAACAGAAAATTTCAACCCACAAAACAAGCAAGTAAACTACCCAAAATGTGCGTTGAGACTAGTAGACTATAGAGGAAATTTATTAGGAACTTTTGAGAGTTGAAATGTGAGTTATCAACAAGAAAAGAGTAATTTGCTGCAACCCTAATGGCTATATATTTTATTAAGTTATATCTCTAAGAAGAAGAAGAAAAACAAGTTTCCCTAGAGGCCTTATCAACCTCAAAAAATCAAGAAACGATTCCTACTTAAACAAGATCAATATCTATCTAAATCACGTTTACCAAAACAAACAATTTATTTCTCCAATGCAAACTTCATATTAGTGCCTTTAAAATTTGGGTGAATGGAGTCTTGAAAGCATGAGTTAGATTAAAAAAATCCCTGGGGAATGAAAATAAACTAAGGTAGATCTAGGAGGGTGTACACCCTTATACTCCTCCTAGCAACCTTGCAATAAATGACTTATAAACTAGCAAATGAGATGAAACTTGATGGAGGGTGTATCCACTTATACTCCTCCTAGGGTTTCAACCAACAATAATCACGAAACAAGCAAGAATAACTAAAAATTACATATTTTCCTTACCAATTTCAAGAGATATGCAAGATCAAATCCTAGTTCACCAAGCAATGACCATTCACAAGCAAGAGAAGAAGTCTCCAAGAGGTGCGACCACCTTATTTCAACAATTCACCAAGAGAGATCACCAAAAATCATTTGCACAAGAGAGAGATACTAAATTGATCTGGATTATTTTTGGAACAAAATGAAAAGTAGAGATATTACAATGAAATACACATAAATATTTCCAAAAACAGAGAAATGCAACAATACATGATTTATATTAATGAAAGAAATGTACAGAGACTATAAAAATACAGAGTGCAAGACTCGCTAGAATGGTGGAAGCTTTATCTTTGAGAAGATATGTGACGGCTACAGTCATTCACAAGAATATGAGTACAATGAAGCTCTGAAGGCATTTTTACAATAAACATGAATTCCAAAACCCTAGACATAAAAAAAACCTAACCCTAGGAGATGAAGCGCCAAAAGTCATGTGGGCCCCGTTGGGGTAATTTAGTACATCAACTTTCCGGGGTCGTAAATTTTGCATACGATCTCTGTTTTAGGCGTGTGATAGCCCATTGGAAAGGTATTTTCGAGAACTACACATTATGCCACCAAAATATAACTTTGTCTACTGTTTGACTATGGCAAGCCAAGAAAACGCAGTTTAGGGACCCAAAACGACCCTGGAAGTACAAAAAGATGTACTGACACGGAAAATTCCAAAATAAGCGAGTTGGAATAGGTCTACAGACACCATTATCCACTTGGATAATGTGTAGGGATTCAAGACAATGTTGGAAGTGAAAAAACTACAATTACAAAGAAATGTCCCCATTACAAAGAAACGTGCTGAACTGAGAACTGTCAAGATGAGCCAGTTGGAATTTGGAACAGGTGGGTGGCCACCAATATCTGCTCCCCCCTTAGGAAGTAATGGTATCGATTGCATTGAGTGACCAGGGAAGAGGGGAAAGTGTTTGATGAATCTTAATCTTGGTGAGTTGCGTGCCTTGCTGGAGAATTTTCACTGCTTGGTCTGTGGAAGGCTATCACAAACCTGTTGTTGGCGGGGTTGAATCTGTTTCACCAACCTGTTGTCTCTGGGATTGATGGGGCATTGTGTAGGCACCTCGTAGGTGAAGAAACAATATCTTCTTTCTCTTATGTAATCTTCTTCTACTGGATAGAAGGTGCTGAGTCTGCATTGGTTGTAGTGGCCTCCTGTGCATCCTTTGAAAAAACTGTGAAGAGGTTGAATTTTGCAGTATGATAGATTACCTTGTGGCACTGTTTTGGTGGAATAATAGTCGAAAGTACCTCTGGTATCCTATAGAGATGACCCCCGGAGTAATAATGACACTACGGGGTCAAGTCTCATAAACAACATAACATTTCCACATATATGGTTGGCCCAAAACAACATCACAGACATCAAAAGGGGAACATCACACAGTACCTCATCCTTGAAGGGATGTATTCCATAGGACATGTGGCACTTATGGTTGACAGAAAGATATCGTCCCTGGTGAAGCCACTCGATGTTGTATGGCTGTGGGTGTGGTGTTTTCGACAACCCCAACTGTCTGACGACCTCACCTGAGATGAGGTTCTTTTGGCTTCCACTATCAGAAATGAAATACAACGGGGTCCCCTTCACCCACCTCTGTGAATGGAAGAGGCACTCCCCCTCTTCAGGATCTACTTGTTCTTCTAGTTGAATTGTTGTGGTTGTGACAGTATTAGTAGGGTCTGCATCGATGATCTATTTTTTTTCATTATTTTCTGGATCAGATACCGAATCAGGGTTCGACTCCTTGTCTTTGACCTTAACCACTTATGATTGTTTCGAGCAACATTCATCGGTGTTGTGCCAGGGGATTTTGTGGAAGTCACACCACATCCTAATGTCATTCTCTGTCTTTCCTTTACCCTTATTTTCATGTGTCTTGGATTGGTTATCGGGAGGATGTTGGTTAGGGCCATCTTTATCATGCTTTGGTTGTTGTGGATTTGTAGACTTGAACTCCCATTTGTTCCAGTGCCTAAATTTCTACTCGATTTTGACAACATATCGATGAGCAACTCCCAATGATGAGATGTGTAGGAAATCCATTTTAGTTTGGATGTACCTATGCAGAGCCCCATGGTATTTTAGAATAAGATGTCGCTCAAAGTCTTTGATACCCAGCATGGTGTGCAAGGTATGGAAAGTATTTGTGAACTCTGACACTGTTTGGCTCTTCTCTTGCTGCAGTGTGCTCCATCTCATGTACTGGTCTTCATAGTTATCAACAGGGTAATATTATTCATTGATTGCATCCACAAAAAAATACCAAGTGGGATTGGCCCCATATATTCTAGATTCCTCTATGGAACTTTTCTCCCAATAAGTTTCCCACCAATGTTTGACATGGGGGAGAGCCTTGAGGAGTGTGAAGGTGATCTTTTCCCTGTCGAAAATTTTTTGAACATAGAAATAACCTTCTAGGAGATTTAACCATTTTTCTAAGGCATCTGCATCTATCTGACCTTCAAATATGGGAATATCAAAATTAACTTGTACCTTGAAGGGAGAAGTTCCTCCAAAGTGGCCTCTTGATGAAGATGCACCTCTTGCTATTGAAAGGTGTTGAAGGATGTGGGAAAAATTCTCCTTCATTTCGTCCCTCTGTCGCACGAGAGCTTGCTCAAGAAACAAGTTAATAGAATCTTATTCTCCACCATTTTTTTTTTCTTCCACCATGGAGGGTTTCTTGGATGTGCGAGAGAGATTGTCGTTAAGAGAGACAAGCTCTAGACCCAACTTGCTATACTCGGACTTTGTAGGGGACATGCACTGAAAAATGATCAAGAGCAACCTCCTCTGATACCACTGATCCAGATTATTTTTGGAACGAAATGAAAAGAAGAGATATTACAATGAAATACACATAAATATTTCTAGAATCAGAGAAATACAACAATACATGATTTCTATTAATGAAAGAAATGTACAAAGACTATAAAAATACATAGTGCAAGACTCACTAGAATGGTGGCATCTTTATCTCTGAGAAGATATGTGACAGCTATGCTCATTCACAAGAAGATGAGTACAATGAGGCTCTAGAGGCCTTTTTACAATAAACATGAATGCCAAAACCCTAGACATCCAAAAAACCTAACCCTTGGAGACGAAGCACCAAAAGTCATGTGGGCCCCATTGGGGTAAGTTAGTACATCAACTTCCCAGGGTCATAACTTTTGCATACGATTTTTGTTTTAGGCATGTGATAGCCCGTTGGAAAGGTACTTTTGAGAACTACCCATTATATCATCAAACTCTAACTCAATTTAAAGTTTGACTGTGGAAAGCCAAGAAAACACTGTTTAAAGCCCCAAAATGATCCTGAAAGTACAAAAAGATGTACTGACATGAAAACTTCCAAAATAATCCAGTTGGAATAGGTGGGAGGCAATCATTATCCACCTGGATGCTGTGTAGGGCTTTAGGACAGTCTTAGAAGTGAAGAACCCACAATTACAAATAAATTTCCCCATTACAGAGAAACATGTTGAACTAAAAACTATCAAGATGAGCCAGTTGGAATTTGGAATAGGTGGGTGGCCACCAATATCCACCTGGAACACAAATTTCCCAAGTAGGACGCAAATTGCAACCACAATAGTCTTCTCACAATGGGAGAGCTATAATAAAATGATAAGAGTTTGATATCTATTTATACAAATCCTCCTAAAAGTGTTTGTCCACTTAATGTTAGAGTAACCACAAAGTAAGGGGTCAACAACCCTTACTTTCCCTCTTTACACTTTCAAATTAAAATTAAACTTAAAAAAATGCACATAAGAAACCCTAATGTGATGTAATCCCTCTTCTAGGGTGACTTCTTGACACTTTTTACAAGTTGTTGGAGTTGAAGATGGAATTATTTGAGCCTTCTAGGGCCTCCCTCTCATGCACTAGGGTTTCATGCCTCCTCTCATTAAAACATGCCGAGTGTCTTTCACCACGAAAACTCTACCCCTAGGGTGACATCAAGCTCATGTGACGTTTTAGCCTCAAGAGCAGGACATTGGGATGCAAATGGGCTAGGATAGCTCCTCCAAGGTATCTCTCATGGCCTCCAAAGGCTACCATCATTGTTCGATGTGTGGGCCATGGTATCCAAGCTATGGGATTCAAGCCCCAAGGAAGACCAAGCTAGGCTTGTTCTTCCAAATCTATCCACCAAATAGGTCCTTCAAAGACAATGAATACACCCTCCAAGGATTTCAAGTCAAATGCATCATGATAAGTAAATCAAGTAAATAAAAGAGCCATTTAAGCATGTACATCAAAACCACCTTATCAAAATAAATAAGTTCTCAAATACCCTATGCAATTTTCCAAGTTTGAGTATGAGAGGGTTGACAAAGTGACCTATTAGGTGAATCGTACCTCAAGTCTAGGAGTGTTTCCTAAGTGGATCCCTCTCTAGGTCATGTGGACAAAGTGACATAGATGGGGGCAAATATTTTTGGCATGGGGTTAATGACATACAAGGGATTGTAGTATCTCATTTATCAGTGCCTTTGTAGAGGGTGTGTTGCACCTTCATTTTCATTGCAACCTTTTTCCAAGCCCACTTATTTCCTTTTATTATTTTAAGATGTTTCAAGGTTGAAGCCAAGGTGGGGATTCTACCTAAGCATGAAGAACAATGCCCACCTTGACTCTACCCTGGCCACATCATGCTTCCCCAAGTTGAAGACAATGTGTGGGGCTTCTACCTAAGCATGAAAAACATTGCCCACAGATGCTCCAACTTGGTTGGAATTTTGTATTATTTATTTTCACAGGTCCCATCATTTTATTGTGAGAGACATTTCATTGTCCTTGGGATCCCTGGGCGGGCATATAGAAGTTTCATGATTAGATTTTATCTTTTTCTAGCTACAAGATTCTGGGGCTTTAGCCCCTTCTTCCCATGAAATGAGGGACAATCCCTTCTTGGTCAAGTACACCTGAAAATCCCAAAAGATAAGAAGATGAGGGGATGACGTGTGGAAAGTGAAAAGTATGGTCGGGAATGGCATGATGACTTGTCAAGGGGACCTCCCAGTAGAAAACCTAGCCTGAAGGGGGATCACTTACTAGGGCACAATGTCAACCACCAAAGTGAAACAGGGAAAAGATCATAATTTCCAAGAAAACGTTACATAATCAAAAGATGTTTTAAATGAAACAAAATCAAATGCCTCAAATATTGAGATGACACTGACCAAAATACCTGGCTTGTACCTCATGGAGAAAAACCCAATTTCTTCCGGAATAAAAATGATGTGGTGGATACCCTCATGATGAACCTGGAGATGTGGTGGCAAGGTGGGTCTATTTATGCAAGTGGACACTGCTAGTCAAGTTTTCTCTCGATACTCTATGTCTGCAACCTGAGGGCCTCGAGGCATCATCTCCTTAGTTATCCCTAGGAATTGGGGATAACATCTGGCTCCTACTAGGGGACATGTACTCAATATAGAGTGCATTAGAACCGCAACATCTCTTGGTGGACCCGTGCCTACACTGAAACATAAAAATGTAAAATATAAGGTGGTTATATCACCCTTCATCTGTATATATCAACAACAAAAAATGACAACAAATATAGAAAATAAATTTTTGCATTTTTTCAAAATAATGATGAAAAGAAAAACATGTAAATCAATAATGCAAGTATATAAAAATGAAAATCGAAAATGAAATGAAACTAAACTATCACGAGAGATCAAGATGAAAATGAAAGGAAGAAAGACGACCTACCTACTTACTTGGGGCTTGGGCCTTGAAGAAGTCAAGTGCCTTGAATGTAGGGTCAGAGAAGAAAACCATCCACTGGTAATGGAATCTTTCTCTCTTCCAAAGCTGTCAAGTAGTACTTCTTGTTCTCATACTTCTTCTTGATGATGTAAGGGCCAAGCCATGATCTATCATCCTTTAGTCATATTTAGGCTTTCCCTTCCTCTTGTACCACATGAACACAATACTTCCTTCAATGTAGTTGATGTAGGTTATATTCTCGATGTAAGGATAGGAAGAAGGTTCCGTGTTGACTGCATCTTTAATGGCTTCCTCACGTTCTTTTTTTACTTTATCTTATTTCTTTAATATTTGGATGGACCTTGGCTCTTTCCATTGTAAATTCAAAAGCTTCTCCTTGTATTAATATGTCCTTGGGATTAGTGTTGGCCCTTGACCAAGTTTTGAAGAGTACTTGGTCATACTTGACCACTTTTGGGACTGTGACAACTTGCCAATCAAGGAGCACAACGTGAAGCAGAAAATAAGGAAGCAAGACCTATTTTGGGGTCTATTTTAGGGTTTTTGGGTTGATGTAATGGGAAAGGGATGTCGGCCCATGGGTTTACCCACGTTTAGGCCCATTTTGTAATCTATAAATAGACAACATAGATAGTAAGATAGAGAGAGACAGTAATATAGTACATCTGTGTGATGTATGAATGGAAGCTTAGTGCTAGTATTTGGATTTGTGTGATCAAATGTATCTTAGAGTGCTCTGTGCATGAGATAAGAGAGCTAAGTGCAGGTTGTTATAGTCTTTTGCTGAAGAGAAAGGAAGAAGGATCTAGCGAGCTACGCAGATCTTCTATTTTGTGTGAAGTAAGGGTCATTAAAGCTCTGTGTTGTAACTGCTTGACCAAGATAATATAAAGAAGACTTTGTGGATGTAGCCCCAGGGTGGGGGTGAACCACAATAACTGTGTGTATTGTGCTATGTGCTTTGATGTTATGCGTTTATCTGTTTCTTGGCTAAGTGCTTGATGTAATGAAATAGATCTAGTTATGCTATGTGCTTATGATATATAAATGAATGTTAGATCTGATGTATAAGTTGCTTAGTGCTTGATATGTTGAATCTAATCTGTGTCTCTGTGGCTAAGTACTGAATCATATTTAGTCTAAGTATTCACTGTGATTCTCTGTGCTAACTGCGAAGTGCTGTAAGGGCTGATTATTGCTAGATAACTGCTAGATGCTCTAGTAAGTGCTACAATCATAGATCCATGTCCCAGCTAAGGTTGTAGACATCTGAGTCCTGCAACCACCCCTACCTCTACCTCGGGTGAGACTTCATCTGATTCATAGGTATTTCCGAAAGGGCCGATAGTTAGGGCTTTGTTGGTGCGCTCTTGAGTGTTGAACCCTGGGTCTTCCCCTATGCCAACAAATGGTTCTGTTGCCGGGACCTAGAACTATGATTGTTGGGAACTGAAGAAGAAGAAGCTTTATGTGAAATAAGCTCTGTGCGTAGATCTGTTGCCCTAGTGCACAGTGTTCTATTTGACCTGTTAAGCTTTGTGCTAAGAAAAGAGGTCAGATCTGAATAAAGAGAGGTTAGATCTGGAGGAAAGAAGTCGGATATGTGAAGAAAGATGTCAGATCTGCAAGAAAAAGGTAAGATTTGTAAGCTCTATGCCTCGATAAAGGTAAGAATAGTTAAAAGTCTTAGATCTAGAAGCTTTGTGCTCTGCAGAAGTAAGATAAGTGAATTTTTTTTTTTTTGTTTCTAAACATTGGATCTAGGTATGTTTGATAGATTCTGTCCTAGCTTCAAAACTAGGGAATTAATAGATGAAATAAAATTTGATATGAATAGATCTGATAAATATAGTGATAGATATGTTATACCTATGCATTGAAATAATGTTTGGACTAACAAGTGGATGCATGATCCTAGAATTTTATTTTTATAAGCTAGCCACCATGATCCTGGTGCATAGTCTAGAAGGAGTTGGGGAACATATAAACAAATGAGAGGATTAACCCTCTGTTATAGTTGCAAACGACTGAGACATCTTGCTAGAGAATGCCCTGTGTTACACATTATTTTCGTCATCCCTATGATCGTTAATGATGTAAACCTATCTATTGCCTTTAGAAGGGGTCACAGTGGCCTGAGTTCCTGAAGAGAGAAGGAAGAAGAACTTTTCCTGAGAAAATAAGTTGCATTTTCCTATGTAAAAACCTTATAAAGAGAAATTTCCGCAGGTTGCTATATAGGCAGAGTGCGGAAATGACACATTCCCGTAGGTTGCTATATAGCCAGGGTGCGAAATTTCCGCAGGTTGCTATATAGCTAGGGTGCGGACATTCCAGCACGTGGGAAAAACGTACGGTTTTTCAAATTTTCTAGAAGGAGAAGCTTCTTGGGTGAGGTGGCATCCGAATGGTTTGGATCTTACTCGCTTTCATGATTTAGTGGGATCATCCTAACCTCCTCACCCTATCTTCTTCAGCT
>JZKD02S1225903.1:102419-129407 GCA_000966675.3 Picea glauca | reverse complement strand
TTGTAGGCACATTCTTCACCTGTTCTTGCACGATTTTTCACGAAGCCTTGTCGTAGGTGAATTTCTTCAAGTTGGAGACCTCTACTACTTTAAACGGGGCTTGGAATCCAAAATCCAACCCACCAATTTTGGATTGACCATTGGATTCTGTTGTGAATATCTCTAGTAGGTCGGTGTCCATTGGGATTGTTTGACTGTTTCTGGCTACCTTATCCTTTTTCCTCTATTCTTCTTTTGTTTCTTTGTCCACAACTTCCTTGGCTTCCCTTTGTGCTGATTCTTCTTTTACTGTGGCTTTTTCGGCTGCTGTCTTTTTCTTAGCCTCTTTCTGGGAAGTTGCATTTGATTTTTCCTTCAGTTGTGGCTGCTACTGTTGTGGCTACTGCATCGGTTTTAGATTTAGGTTTGTAGGCTTCAGTCTTCCTTTTTTTTATGTGTCATTCTTCTTCTTGTGAACCTTCTCCTTATCTCTTCTTTTCCTATTGGCCAATGTTTCCTCCTCCTCTGCAGATCCATACTTTGTAGATGCAGTAGTGGAAGATGTTCTTTCTACTTTCTCTTCTACTTTCTTCTAGCCTCTTCTCGTTCCTTTTCTTCATCCGCAATCCCCCTAAGGGTCCACCTCATCTTTTGAAGAGTATGTCATCGTAAGTTATAGCGTTGCAATGTAATTCATCCTCTTCCAAAATTTCTGATGTGTACTCCCAAGGCATGCCTATCTTGTTGAAATGTTCTTTTATGACCTTTTTGGGGTCGTGTCTCCTGAAACTTTCCTCCTCAAAATGATATGAAAGTGAAATATCTACTTCCTCCTAGGATAGTTTAGTGTTTGAAAAAGAATAAGTTCCAATGTATAGTGGGAATGGAGGCCATATTGCCTTCTTATCTCTGTAGAGTATTCCATCAACTCTGTGGATTACCGTCTGAAATGCCACCTCTTGAATAACTAATCTATCCAGTACAAATCAAGGTAGTAAATGAGGGGATTTCATAGTTCTGTACACCCATATGTAGGTGCCATTTTCCATCAGGTACCAATTTCCAATTCTTTTGATGACGACGATTACTTTATTAGTCATGCATGGAGAGGGTGTGTAGAAGATAAATTCATACAACAAAGCTAGGAAATGATCACAAATATTTTGGTATTTAGTCTTGTACTTGTGCTCCCAGATAACTTGGTAGTATATATGAATAGATGGGTCTGTTGGCTTCTATGACCAACCCATCTTTGGGTATTTGTAGGCTACACACAATATATTCATGAGGTATGAAGACATATGGAAACCAGGGAAGGTCTCGAGCTAGAATTTTACAATTACAGTGATGGCCTCTGTTAGGTTTGCTGATAGGATGTCGTCCCAGTTGAACGACAATCCTTTATTTGTGCAGTAATAAATTAATGGAATGTATGATAAGGAAAAATTGGAGGCATATTTCTCTCTGTACAGTCTACATAACATGACTACCATGTATTGATAAGGTCTTCTAAGGGAGGTCATGGGATATCCACCAGTGGGACTGAGTTCGAACTACGTATTTCAAACTACCTATCTAGCTTGTACCAGGTGTGACATAGATCCTTGCTTGTATGATCGAACCCCATAAGAATTTCACTATATATATTCTTGGTACCTTTATCTAGATGATAACATTTGTTTAGGTCCGTAGGATGGAATGTCGTTATGGGTTGTCCCATAACATCAAAGACATACATGTTTTCCAATTCCATGTGTTTCAGTATCCAAGTGATAACGTCAACATAAGGGAACACAACAACATGGGATGCTACTCTAAATATCCCCGACCTTCTAATGTTCTTAAAAATATTTAGTTCATCCTGATCCTCAACATCAGTAGCAATTTTTTTTTTAAACATTTGGTACACATCCCTTTATTTGAGGACCTCTTCTCCCTTATCCAGGAATCTAGAAGTGTCATTGTACATGGCCCTGGCAATGTCAAGTTTATATTCCATTTTTCGGTCACTTCCGGAGGCCTCGTTGGCATGCACTTTACTCGTCATTTTCTTTCTCAGAGACATGTTTGAACCTGCAAAGTAAATAAGGGATCATTGTAGGGACAAAATCATAATTGATACATATATCTAATAAGAAATACCCAAGGAATCACTGGTGCTAATGTTGGGTGGAAGATTTTTATAGGACGATGATAGAATAATAGCATGCATGGTGTATTCTTTAGTGAAAAGTTAGGTAGGCAATCAGGTCAAAAAGGCCAAAATCGGAGTAGTTCTCACGAATTGTTCTGATGGTTATCGAAGGGTTTAGTGCCAATTGCTTCGATAGTTTAATGCATACATCATAAGAGTTGGTGTGAAAAGTTTTGATAGGTTTATGTGTGCATTGGGAAATTTGATGGGAATATCGTTGGTGGGGTCAAAATATTTTGTAACAACTCCTACAAAGTGATCAGACAAGTTAGTGTTAAGTTTTCCAATGAAGAGGAGGGGTCGTGAAGAATCGAAAAGTTTAATCTTAAATTCTCTGATGTATCAAAGGAGTTGATTATAAAGGTCCTAAAGAAATCGGGGAAGTTAATATTAATAATGTCGATTGGATAAAAAAACATAGCGATGTCGAACTAATTCTTAACACAAGGTTTCAATATGAGTTTTGGTCCTGTGAGGTTTGGATTAGGAAAAACCTTTGTCCAAATTTAGTTCTGGAAAGTGCCCGGGATATTGGTTAAAAATATTCAGTTAGTGCTGTGTCGACAGTTGGAGGTTTGAAAAGATAATCCTGTGGCTATGGCCCTCGGGTGTGTTGGGGGGGGGGGGATATGAGTGAAAAGAGAAAGGTTTGGGAAATGAGGTGAAAAGGGGATTGGTTGAACAACCAAGGATGATAGAGGGAGGGGAACTATGTCATGGGTAGAGGTGGAGAACTGCCACCATGAAGACCTTGGGCGATGCGAGTCCAAAGGGTAAAATTAAATCTAAAAAGACCTAACCCTTGAACTGTTTACCAACACAAGAATGGATGCATGACTGAGTTAGGGCTTACCTAGTGAGTAGCTGACATGTTGGGGTTGTTGGTTGGTTGAGAGAGAGGATCTTTGAGCTTGGATTTTCTTCCCTTGGGGCCTAATCTCCTTTCCTCGATGTTCAATGAGGCAATAAGAACCGAGGGTCGAGAACCTATTTATAAGTTTGGGTGAATTAAGCAATAAATGTGAATGGGTAGAAAGTCTTAAATCAACGTAGTTGGTGACAAGTCCTTTGATGTGCATTGGATGACTTCATGGGAAAGTATCTGATGCACATTGGAGGAATTGGTATGAAGAGTGTTGATATTCATCGGAGGAGATGGAAATAACTCCTCCAATTTGACTAGAGGAGTTCATACAAACTCCTTCAATAAAATTGGAGAACATAACATAAAGTCATGCGATGGAAAGGACCTTTTGGAGGAAAAAACATGAATTGGGATGGTGGTTATTGACGTGTTTTGAGGGAACTCCTCTGATGTATCAGAGGCATTTGTGGTAATCTTCCGATGTACATTGGAGGAATTTACATTAAATCTCTTGTAATCTAAATATTGAACTTAAAATTTTTTGAACCGTTGAGAGTTGAAAGAACGATACTTAGCCAAAGTATGAAGCTTGAAGATAATTTTTAGAGTGGGAGGAAGAATCCATCAAGAAGGTACAAGTTGAGCAGTTTTCAAATCTGAAAAAAATAGAGGGGCTCAACTTTCTTGAAGAAGCTTTGCGAGAAAATTATAAGAAAATGGAGAGTTGTTAGTGCCTCGCACAACAAATGGAGATGTATTGGCTGAAGACATTAATATATGTAAAGTGGCATCCAAACATAGATCTTTTAGGAGGGGGAGTGTTGTAATGCATGACCGAAGAGATAAAGAATAGGTCCTATAAATCTTTTTTAGAATGCAGATTTTGATGAGACAAAGTTTGTATGATACAAAGGGGAAGTTATGACACTACCTTTGAACAAACTGACTATTAACACATGCTTCTTCATACAAAAATGACTTCGGGGCAGGCATGAGGAGTACTACAGAGAATCGAGACATCAGGAAGGATGAAAATACAAGTTTTTATGCATTTCTCTGGTGTTTCTCTGCTGCCAGTGAGCGTCCATAGCCCCAACGGAGTCACCCCTGTGTCACAATACTTACTCAACTACTAGCAAGTGTCCATAGCCCCGACAAAGATACTTGCATGTCCCACATGATCTCGAATGCCTTTCCCAAGGCCTTTACCTTTTGAAATTTAATTCTCTTATGTTTAGAGACAGGTGGATGAGGGGTTTCCATTTTTCCTTTAAATGCACTAGGGAAGACACCTGTAATGGTGTGATTTTCCAACTTGATTATAGATGAGTGAACTCCCTAAGTAATGTTCTCTGGGGTATTAAAAATGTCTCTTCCTAAGCCATTTCTTCTTGGTCGAAACAATACACAAATCTGTTCTTAAGCTGAGCCCTTGGTTCCTTTGACACATTTAAATGCACAATGCTTATATACTAAAGAACTATGTTTCACTACTTATCTGACTTAAAGTGATGTACCACAAAGATATACAATTAGGGATTAGTTGTGTCTTAAATCTAGGTCAGTGAGTTATTAGGCCATTGACACCAAATGCGTTACACTTTTAGAAGCATGTCCAGGACCAAACTAATTTGAGAAATTTAGAGTGACAGTTTTTGGGTGGGAAAGTAAAAGATTGAAAATGGAACAAACCACAAAACACTGAATCTAAAAATCAAAGTAAAAATGGGTAATAAATAAAAGTAAAAAACAAACTCTTTGTTTATATACAATGAGGAAGCTTCCATGGAGGGTAGCTGATGTAGTGTTTCGGGATTTGACCATTAACTGGAAGGAGGTCAACTTCCCCTTCAATATTTTTTAAATCGATAAGTTCCTTTTTCAATTTTTTCTTTGATCATGAAAGGTCTAAGCCACAGTTGTTGGAATTTTGAATGTTTTCCTTTTTTCTCATTCAACTTGTCCCATTTGAGGACTAAATCGCCAACTTGAAAGTATTTCTCACCAGTAGAATTCTTATCAAACCAATGCTTAATGGCATGTTGGTGGGATTCAAACCTAGTTTTTTCCTTGGAGCAATTCTCTTCTAGATTCAACAAAGTATCAATGCATCATTGGATGATGGGACATTTTCTTCCGCGAGACTGTTGTGTAAGTTGTAGAGAAGGAAGTTAAATGTTTGAAGGTAAGATAAATTCTTTCCCATAGACAAAGAAGTAAGGGGAGTTCCCTATAAATGCCTTAGGGGTGACACGGTCGACCGAGAGGGAATTGGGTAAGGCTTTATGCCAATTTATTTGGTGATCAACTACAATTCGCTTGAGGATTCAATTTAGGTTCTTGTTTGTGGATTCGACCAAGTCATTTCCTTCAGGATAAAAGTTGGCTATGCATTTCAAATTAATCCCCTTTTCCAAAGTAAACTCAGACAATTTCAATTATGAAAAATGTGTTTCATTATAAAACACAAGAGAGTTGGGCATCCCAAACTTGGTGATAATATGATGTTCAAGGAAATTTATTACCACTTCATCATTCACCTTAGTAAGAGGTATTGCTTCAGTCCAGTGCATAAAGTAATCAATAACAGTTAGGATATATCTGTGTTTCTTAGATGAATGAGGATTGATCTCACCAATGATTTCCAACCCCAATTGTTCGAAGGGTTATTCAAAAACAATAGGTTGGAGTGTAACAACAACCTTGTACTCTCTTCCAACATGTTTTTGGCATGCTTCCCAGCTTTGTGAATATGCATGAGCATCCTTGAATAGTGTTGGCCAGTAGTACATGACTCTCAATATCTTTTGAGATGTTGTATCTCCTAAGAAATGGCCTCCTGCTGACCTATCATGCATATCTTTAAGGAATTTATCAACATATGGTTTTTCAAGGCATCGAAGTAGCACTCCATCATAATTATTTCAAAACAAGATGCCATACACTAGTTGATATTGTAAATATTTTAGTATGAGTGCTATTCTTTGCTAGACATTGAGGTGATCTGGGGTTGTACTGTGCTGAAGGTAATACTTGAGATCATTATAGTATGAGTCTTCAACAACTAGAATGCAATTAACCTATTGTGTGTACATAGTTGGATCCTCTTTCCATCCGTCCTCTTCTTGATTTTCATCACCCATGTCTTATGTTACAAATCTGCAAAGGCCTTGACCTTTGACGATGTTGGAAGATTTGAATTCCAGGTCATATTCTTGTAGGGTCTTCATCCATTTGCCTCATCTCTCTCCCAAATCTCTTTGAACAAAGAGAGATATGACCTCTAGGTGAGGAATGATCACTTTATTGTGGTTCTTCAAAATATACGGTCTGAATGTTTAATTGCTTTGTGGATTGCAAAAGATTTCTTATCCACCGATGGGTAATTTAGTTCATCTCTTTGTAATCCAATGCTCATGAATGTGATGGGGCATTCATTCCCTTGTTCATCCTTTTGTGTGAGCACTGTCGCAAGGGAATGATCAGATGCAAAGGTGTACAACAATAATTCCTTACTAAAATCTAGACTTTGTAGAGATGCTGCAACGACTATAGTGAATTTGATGTTTTCAAACGCCTCTTTTTCTATAGATGTCCATTTGAACTGAACATCTTTCTTAATCATCCATTGAAGTGGATTCATGATTTTGACAAAGTATTGGACAAATATTCTTATGAAGTTGACCTTGTCGAAAAAGGATGGCATGGACTTCTTGTTATGTGATGGAAGGATTTACATAATAGCTTTCGTTCTTTCCGAATCCACTGAAATTACATCTTTGGAAATCACATGCCCTAATAGAATACCCTTTGAAACAACAAAAATAGTCTTATTGGGATTCAACGAGATACCATACTTTCTGCATCGTTCAAATATCTGTTTTATATGCCTTGGGTGATCTTCTCTTTTCTTTGAATAAACACTGACATTGTCGATATAGACCACCACACTTTGACCTATTAAACCTTTGAAAGAAATATCCATAGCCCTTTGAAATGAAACACCCATGTTTATCAAACCAAAGGGAATCCTTATGTATGTGTATGTTCCCCATTTAGTTTTGAATGTGGTTTTCAATTGGTTTGGTTTTTCCACAAGAACCTGGTTGTATCCTGAAAACCCGTCCAATAGAGAGAACATCTTAGAGCCATAGACAAGTTGAAGGATCTGTTCCATGGGGGAAACTAGGTAGTTGTCTTTATTGGAAGCTTAGTTCAGGTTCCATAAATATATACATATCCTAATTTCTCTTGAATTCTTCTTGACGAGCACCATATTCGACACCCAAGTTGAATGGTGGACCTTGAAAATGATTTGAGCATCTAACAACTTCTTTAATTACTTTTGGATGAGAATATCGAGAGTTGGATGTATATTCCTTAGCTTTTTCTAGAATGGTTTGACACCTTCTTTAATTGGAATCACATGTTAGATTATCTAGGTTTCATAAGTCTTCAAATCATCATAATTCCATGCAAAGACATTGCGATACTTCTTGTACAACTACGTAAATGTATACTTTTCCACCTCTGAATAATAGGTGCCTAGGTTGATATACTTGGGCTATTCAAAGGTTCGTAGATTGACCAAAAAATACATCATGGTTGAACTGTTGGTCTTTGGATTTGTGGGCCTCCTGAACTTGGTCTACAAGTCTAATAGATTTTCAAGCGACAACACGCTCTTTGGGATGAAATTTGTCTATATTTTTTTTGCTTTATCCCGATAGCTCTGACGCTCTTGTTCATGAGCTTCATTTTCTATTACGGACTCTTGGAATACATTTTAGCTGGTCGGGAAGTTGATGATTTGAGTATGATTGTTGAATACCCTCAAGTTCGTGATGTTATCTGGCACAGAAGGCCTATACATTATTTCAACAGAGAAACCATCGTTAAGAGGTGTATATTTAGAAGTTGCAATTGCAAAAATGTCTGCAACAACGTTCCAACAGTGAGGTATAGATTCAATATTAAAGGCTTTAAAAGAATAAAGTAAATCCGATACCTGTTGTTGGTAACCTCTTAGATGTGGAGACAAGCAGTGAATGATATTTCTTACCTATGGAAAATTATTTCAGAATCACCGAACACCGGTAATAATTTTACCTTAAGGTCAATGGATTTCTTTAAATATTGGACCAAGGCTTCATACTCCACAGTGTTATTGGTGCATTCAAATTCCAATCGGTAGGATATGAGCATTTTTCCTTGGTGTGGATCGATGAGGACACATCCTAGTTTAGATCCATATTGGGATTTGGAGCCATCAAAAGCATTGTCCAAATGTCAATATATACATGTGGATTAATAATAAAATAACGTAATTCTTTTAATACCATACAATCATTATCATCAGTTTGATCGCATGGAAGGAGCTCAGAGTGGGTATCTGTGTGTGTTTCAAATGGTCATGTTTTATAACAACCATGATCAGTTTCCAAGAAATAATTTCTCAAAATAGAGTGTGCAAAGTTGATGGGTTCATTTTTTCCTTCTAATTCAATTACTATATGTTTCATGTGAGCTTCAATGTTTACACGAATCTAATTGGGTTTACCTTTGTATGGAAGCCATAGGTGAGACCAATCCATAGAAAAATAACCATGGATTTTGGCAGACCAATCCCTGCTTAAAAAAAAAACCATAGTTGTTAGGAATGTCAACAACAATAATGTCAATCACCTGATGAACCCTTGGGTCCGAGACTAATACAAGCTGCACATATTTTAGGTCTCCTCTGAATTTTACATCAAACCTATCTAATTTTATGATTCTTATGGTATTCAATTATGGGACAACGTTTATTTTTTGACATATCAAATAGGGCATGATGTTGGAGGAAGCACGAGAATCTACCAAACAATTGTGTACATTGACATTAAAGATTTCGTACATGAGCAAAAAAGGGGGAATCTAGGACCTCAAATAAGTGCCTATGCTCGTTGCATTGATGACATATGTGATTTCAACATTGTGGATTTCTCTTGTTTCCGTAGTCTTGGGACTGTTGTCAATCACAACTATGGCTTTATTTTGAGAGTTGAAGTATCAATAAAGAGATCAAGATGTTGTGGTAGTGTGCTGATATCATACATGGAAATGTTGGCCTTAGTCTTCTTCATGTACTCAATAACAATGTACTCGAAAGCACACATTTCAGGTTTGTTTGTTGTTGTTCTTGGATGTGGATTCTTAACTTTGTTGTTGGTTGTTGTATTTCTGGATTTAGCATTGTTTGTTGCTGGTTTTGATGTATAAGGTTTGCTATTATTGGATGGAACAACTGTGTTAGAATTATCACGGGCAATGGTTGGAGTTTGGGTGCTTGGTATCGATGTTACAATAGGGGGGGTGATTTTCCTAAGAGGGACGTTGGTCATTGGGGGAGAAGAGGTACTTGGGACAATGCCTTTGCTACGTAGATTGTAGTCTCCAGGGGAAACTTTTATAACAGGCGTGTCTTCGATCAAAACTTCCTCAATTTGTTCATCATCTGAATTGACACACTAATCCCATAGGGACATAGAAGACTCCCGAGGTGTATCCTTGATAGTTTCATCACGTCCAATTTTAGTGGATTGTTCGTCATTTAAACTCTCTTGATCTAACAATTGATTAATAACATAGGTCATAGAGTTAACCCATAGGGGACGAGTTTTCTCTGAGTGATTTTGTTGGTGATATGAGCAGAAGTTATCGCTCCCGAAGGTATCTAGATTCAACATGAGTTGTGGTGCTTCGGGTGGTTTGTGTTGGTTGTCACTGTTGGAGATATTACACACTCACCTAGAATTATTTTCCTAAGTTTGATAGTCTAATGTTGAGAGTGCTTCCTTAGATAAGAATATTATCTCTAGAGAATATTCCCCTACAAAATAGGGCATTCCTCTTCTGTTCAAATTCATTTACACTTTGTTACACTCAACTAGACTACTGGAAGTTATTCATGCATGGAAGCCTCGATTTTATCACCAGTAGTTGCATGTGTTTCTCTCACTTCCACATGTGTGACTTAGTTAACTAATGATTGCATGGATCAATTAACTAGGAATATGTGGCATATTACTTTAGTTTTTTTTAGTGAGTGTATATATATCTCTATATCACTACTATGGAGCATTAGTTACTCATGTAGCCTATATGTATTGTAAATTATTCACCTTTTGGGTGTGGAATACGATTAATACAATTCTATTCTTTTCTCTCCAATTTTTCTCTTGTCTTCTCACTTTTGCAAGTTGTGTTCATTATTCTGCTAGCTAGATCTCTTGTGCATGTACTCACCACATTTTACATGATATCAGAGCCCACAGGTTGTTAGGACGAAGGCACACCAACATTTTTTATTTGCAGATACTGAAGATTGAAGAACACAGGAAAGATGGATTATTCACCAACAATACTTCTCACGCCTCATAACTTTTTGGAGTGGAAGCCAAAAAAATTTCTTCAGCATAGATGCAGAGGCTTGTACCAAATAACTATGGAAATGGAAGTAGAGTTTGATTTCTCCGATGAGAAAAATGATTTTCTCAATAGAAAAGATATGGCCATAGGATGTATCTTCTGGTCTATTTCTCCTGAAGTTCTCCACCAAGTATATGATGAATCACAAGACTCAACTCCAAATGAACTATGGACCAGATTGGAGGTTCTATTCGGGAATAAAGAATATTGTGAAGATTGCATGTGAGAGATTGAAAATATAGAGCCAAAAAGAAACCGTCAGAATATCAATCCTCTTATTCTAAAGAGTCTTCTACACAAGTATCTGCACAAATTCTTGTTCCATTAATTGTAGATAATGTCTACTCCATTTCAGATTTTTTTTGTGAATTTAATAAGGAAGATATCATGCATGAATCTCAAGAGTCACATGCAAACACTTTTTCATGCACCATCCATTCATCTCAGAAGAAACATGCATGCACCATGCATACATCTCAAGAGACAAAAGGTGGTCGCACACATCAGATTCAATTCTGATATTTTCTGAGAAGAATTTGCAGAAACAAATTGGATGTTTGAATGGAAAAATGCCCAATTTCAAAAAACAAATTATTCGAAATGGAGTCTAGGAAGTGAAGTTATGAGCATTTTAAAATCAACAAAATTTCAACGTTTTTCCAGAAATGACCACATGATTTTCAAAGTTTCATCCAAACTTCATTTTGATATTATTCATTATAAAAAGAGAAAGTGTATATGTTTGGACATCTCACTAGTGCATCTACTTCATCAGATACATGTAGACATCTACATCTTCAACAAAATCTTCAACGAGCACAAACTTGCACAGTTGCGAGGTCTTCGTGGAGTGAAGGACACAATTGCTTAGCAACTGCTTTTTGTTCCTTCTCATTTAAAAAAAATTTATTGTACTTTGAGGGGGAGGGGGGGGGGGTGGTTCCCATGAGGTTTTCCCTCTTTCCTTGTTTTTTTAGTGTTTCATTTTTTAAATGCATTGTACAATGGGTACCTAACATGGCCTTGGTTGCCAGGACCCATTCATTATGTACACCCTAGTAGTGTTCAAGGGGGGTGTTGGAGATATTGCACACTCACCTAGAATTATTTTCCTAAGTTTGATAGTCCAATGTTGAGAATGCTTCCTTAGATGAGAATATTCTCTCTAGAGAATATTTCCCTACAAAATAGGGTGTTCCTCTTCAGTTTAGAGTCAATTATACTTTGTTACACTCAATTAGACTAGTGGAAGTCATTCATACATGGAAACCTTGGTTTTATCACTAGTAGTTGCATGTGTTTCTCTCACTTCCACACACGTGGCTCAATTAACTGATGATTGCATGGATCAGTTAACTAGGACTAGGTGGCATATTACTTCAATCTCTGTCAGTGAATGTCTAGATCTCTCTAGATCACTACTATGGCACATTAGTTACTCATGTAGGCCTATATGTATTGTAAAATATTCACCTTTTGGGTGTGGAATATGGTTAATACAATTCTATTCTTTTTTCTCCAATTTTTCTCTCATATTCTCACTTTTGCAAGCTGTGTTCATTCTTCTGATAGCTAGATCAGAGCCCACATGCTGCTAGAAAGAAGGCACACCAACACTTTATTTCCAGGTACTAAATATTGAAGAACGCATAAAAGATGGATTATTCGCTGACAATACTTCTCACGCCTCATAACTATTTCGAGTGGAAGCCAAAAATTCTACTTTAGCTCAGATGTAAAGGCTTGTACCAAATAACTATGGCAATCGAAGTAGAACCTGATTTCACCGATGGGAAAAATAACTTTCTCAATCGACAAGATATGGCCACAGGATGTATCTTTTGATCTATTTCTCCTGAAATTCTCCACCAAGTATATGATGAATCACGAGACTCAACTCCAAACAAGCTATGGACCATATTGGAGGTTCTATTTATAAATAAAGAAGATTGTAAAGATTGCATGCAGGAGATTGAAAAGATAGAGCCATAAGAAAAAACATAATAAGATCAAGCCTCTTATTCTGAAGAGTCTTCTACACAAGTATCTGCACAAATGCTTGTTTCATTAATTGTAGATGATGTCTACTCCATTTCATATTTGTTTTCTGAATTTCATATGGAATATATCATGCATGCATCTCAAGAGTCACATGCAAACACCTTTGCATGCGCCATGCATGCATCTTAGGAGCAACATGCATGCGCCATGCATGCATCTTAGGAGACAAAAAGGGGGGCGTGAAATTCATATGCAATTATGTCACTTTATAAACATAATTTTTAGAAACAAATTGGATATTTGAATTCCTCTTCGAAAAATACCTAATTAATTTTTTTTTGTCTGCAATGGAGTCCATAAAGTGAAGTTACGAGTATTTTAAATTCAACAAAATTTCAGCGTTTTCCCATAAACGACTGCACGATTTACAAAGTTTCATCCAAACTTCATTTGGATATTCTTCATTGCAAAAAGAGAAAGTGGATATGTTTGGACATCTCACTGGTGCAACTACTTCATCATATCCATGCATATATATACATCTTCAACAAAATCTTCAACAAGCACAAACTTGCATTGTTGCGAGGTTTTCGTGGAGTGAAGGACATAGTTGCTTAGTAACTTCTTTTTGTTCCTTCTCATTTTTTGCTTTTTCTTATGCATTGTACCTTGAGGGGGGGTTTCTCCCATGAGGTTTTCCCTCTTTCCTCACTTTTTCAATGTTTCATTTTTAGATGCATTGTACAATGGGTACCTAACTTGGCCTTGGTTGTCGGGACCCATTCATCATGTACACCCTAGTAATGTTAAGGGGGGTGTTGGATATATAACACACTCACCTAGAATTATTTTCCTAAGTTTGATAGTCTAATGTTGAGAATGCTTCCTTAGATGAGAATATTATCTCTAGAGAATATTCCCCTAAAAATAGGGCATTCCTCTTCAGTTCAGAGTCAATTACACTTTGTTACACTCAGTTAAACTAGTGGAAGTCATTAATGCATGAAAACCTTGGTTTTATCACCAGTAGTTGCACATGTTTATCTAACTTCCACACGTGTGACTCAGTTAACTAATGATTGCATGGATCAATTAACTAGAACTAGGTGGCATATTACTTCAGTTTCTGTGAGTGAGTGTCTAGATATCTCTAGTTCACTACTATGACACATTAATTACTCATGTAGCCTATATGTATTGTAAATTATTCACCTTTTGGGTGTGGAATACGATTAATACAATTCTATTCTTTTCTCTCCAATTTTTCTCTCGTCTTCTCACTTTTGCAAGTTATGTTCATTCTTCTGCTAGTTATATCTCTTGTGCAGGTACTCACCACACTCTACAATCACTCCTCTTGAAGAATGTATGTAAAGGTTTGTTTCTCAAAGGTCCTTCTCCATCGTTCTTCTTGATATCGATTACTTCATTGGACAACTTCTTGACTAACTTGACTATCCTATTGATATCCCTCGGTTCCTTCTCATGAGGTTTTGTCAGCAATAGAGGTTGCTTTCTAGCTGGCTTGGTTTCTCTGGAGTATGAGTGATTGTCGTAAGAGTATAATTATTTCTCAATTGTCTCAGCTTCATCAAAATTGAGAGCCAAAGTGTTCCTACGAGCTCACTTGACAAACATTCCTATAGAAGGAACTAGAGCCAAAGGGTAGTATTCGATAGCTAATGATTGTGATGGAGTTGTGTCAATAGTAAACTTAGTGAGGATTATAGTGAATTTATGGTTGAATTCCTTCACCTTCTCTCTTATATCCATTTTAATGGCTCCCAACTCCTTATATAAGGATGTAGTGGTTTTCCGTTCACCAAATTTTCCGATAAAAGTTTTCTTAAAATCTTCTCAACTGGTTATGGAACTAGAGGGAAAATTGAAATAACATGTAGAAGCTCTGCCTGAGAAGGTGTAAGGAAACAACCTACATACCACATCTTCATGTTGAACATTTATAAGGCGGGTGACTAAAAACAATTTTTTTATGTGATCTTCTGGTGAGCCAGGCCTATCAAGGTCAAATTTGGGAAGAAGCTTTTGGGGTTTTCTAGGCATATCATGTAAGGGTTCTGCTAAATTCAGAGCTCCTTTGGAAAACTAGGGTGGGATTACTACCCTTCTCTCTTAACTGTCACCCATGATCTATTAATGATTAATTTATGGGTTTTCACCGTCAGCGTTGCATTCAAATTTAGGAGGGGTAGAAGGAAGTTGGCTCAAAGGTCTGGATACTTCTTGGAATGCAGTTTCCATGAGATATTCTACGTAATTGGGATGATTATTTGTTCATCTTATCGAGTAGCTTTCCTCCTTGGGAGCTCTAAGGATTTTGGTAACCGACCAAGTAATTTAGCATAAGCACGGGTGATACGACGAGTTTCAGTGAACTCTTCGCGTGGCACAAAAAACCAAGTTTCTATATGGGTTTCAGGACTTCCAGTGACACTTTAAAATGCATGATTTGTATCCTCAAAGGTAACTTCCTATTCAATATTTTTATGTGGGAAAATATGCAGAACATGGTTGCTTTCAGAGGAATCACCACGATTATGCAAAGCGTTTATGTAAGCCATACAAGTTGGCCCTCCTTCTAGCGCCAATTCTATTGACGGGTCTGAATGGCCCAATAACAGTAAGGGGTACTCGTTATAAATTCCCAATTAGACCGTGCACCATTTGGTTTAGGAGACCCATCCGATTTCTAGCCCGACTACCATTTCTGGTTATGAGGGTGAGGATGGATGATTATACAATGTAAATATATAGATGAAAACTATGTATAAAAATAAATCTAATCTAATTCTTATCTATCCTAGCTAGAAGCAAGTTATTATAACCAAATGAGTTGTATAGAAACTAAACCTTGCTAGAAACTTCACGTGGATAGCCGTCATGAAGAGGCAAAGTTAGAAACATATGCATGCAAAATATATAACCAAAAAAGTCCAAATTATATTATTCGCATACAACACAACTCATACAAACATGACATAAAAAGATAAAGGGGAACAACAAAATTGCAAGAGAGATATAGATTGTGTTAGATTAGTCTATAATAAAACACATCCTTATAGTCCATATGAACAATGCACATTCTGCCTGAAATAGTTCACAATAAAACAACAACACATGCAAGTTGTTTCCCTTTCATAAAACTAGCCCCGAGGGCTTCTCAATATTCATTAACCAAGTATTTTCTCCAAAATAAGTTCTAGAGTGTATACAAAGCTTGAAGAGCCCCTTTAAAGTGGGTCTCTTCTTATATTTATACTTTTTTTTCCTAATTCCCTTGTGACTCTTTGTATTTCCTTAAAGAAACTGTTACAAAATTGTTCACCTTCCCTCTACTTGATGACATGTGTACAAAGTAAGGACAAAAATGAGGGTAGTTTAGAAAAGACAAAATAGAGTATAGGTGATAGCAATTTCAAATTTGATATTTCATCTTTTACGGACTCTTGTCTAGAAGGTATCCTGTCCATATTTCCAGATAATCATATAAAGATACGAGTCTATGATATGAAAGCTCTTCTATGGTGGTAGTATGCATAGCCACATTGTCGTTGAGTGTTTGAATATATTTTGATAATGTAGCCATGAATTCCTGAACCATACTATGCACCTTTGTCGGTTGAATGAGGTGTTGTTCTATTAGGTCCATTGTTACTATGGTGGCTAACTCGGTGACTTCCCGTCTTTGAATTGTGTTGTCCTATATCTTGTCGACAAGTTCCTCCATTTTTCAAGGTTTTTTCCAATCTCTTCTAGCTGGGGGAGTCGACATATCTTGATCAATTCTTGCATTACCTTGTGTACACATGAAAAGATCACCATTGAGATATTTGTTTCTAAATATTCGTTTTGTCACACTTTATAGCAATTGTTTAGTGGATAGATGTCCATTTCCCTTTCTCCAGATGAGTGATGATAGAGTTCAACCAGTGCATCCAGGTTTTCTGCAATCCATGTATCAATATTGTTCATGCCCTCCTGGATAGTGTTAAATTATGTGAGCTTAGTCTACACCCTACTATGTTGATCCATGATGATAACAACTATGTCCTAAAACATGTGCATGTGAGTGTACATGTCGATAATGGCTTCCTCCAACTCAGTTTTGAGTTTTTCCACGCTAGCTTTGAAGCTCTATAGGTTGCCTTCATCTACCTTTACCTGTTGAATCTTTTCCTCAAGCTCCGTAATCCTCATTTATTTTTCTATATTCTTCTAGTACATGTTTCAAACATTGTCTTATGTGGTGGTCATAAAGGAAGAGCTAGTGGAGGCTATGGTGACGGGGTCTTCTCTAAATTCTCTTGTTACAGGGGTCTATGTAACAACCGTGATCGGGTCTCCTCCCATTGTAGGCACCTTCTTCACTTGTTCTTGCATGATTGTTCCTAAAGCATTGTCGTAGGTTAATTTATTCAAGTTGCAAACCTTTGTTTCTTTAAACGGGGCTCGAAATCCCAGATCCATCCCACCAATTTGGGATTGAACACCGGTGCATATTGTGAATATCTCTGGTAGGTTGGTGTCCATTGGGACTGTATGACTGTTTATGGATTCCTCATGCTTTTTCCGTGGTTCTTCTTCTGTTGTTTTGTCCCCAACTTCCTTGGCTTCCCCCTGTGTCGCTTTTGCTGCTGCTACTGCAACTTTTTCGGCTATTTCCTTTTAATCAACCTCTTTCTAGGCAACTTCCTTTGCTTTTTCCTCAGCTGCAGCTGCCACATCAGTTTTAGCTTTAGCTTTGTCAGCTTCTGTCTTCCTTCTATTTTTTGAGGCATCATTATTCTTCTTGTGAACCTTCTCCTTATCTCTTCGTTTCCTATCTGCCAATGTTTCCTCCTCCTCTACAGATCCAAAATGTGTATATGCAATAGCGGAAGATGTTCTTTCAACTTGCTCTTTTGCTTTCTTTCTAGCCTCTTCTCGTGCCTTTTCTTCATCTGCAATCCTCCCTAAGGGTCTGCCTCATATTTTGAAGAGGACATCATCATAAGTTCTAGCGTTGTAGTGTACTTCCTCCTCTTCCCAAATTTTTGATGTGTACT
The DNA here is from genome assembly GCA_000966675.3 of Picea glauca. Taxonomy (NCBI): domain Eukaryota; kingdom Viridiplantae; phylum Streptophyta; class Pinopsida; order Pinales; family Pinaceae; genus Picea; species Picea glauca. The sequence continues at coordinate 111,832 of JZKD02S1225903.1, read as the reverse complement.
CTGAAGGCATGCCTATCTTGTTGAAATGTTCTTTTACAACCTTTTTGGGGTCATGTCTGTTGAAACTTTCCTCCCAAAAATGATATGAAAGTAAAACATCTACTTCTTCCTGGGCTTGTTTAGTGGTTGAAAAAGAACAAGTGCCAATGTATAGTGGGAGTGGAGGCCATATCACCTTCTTATCTCTGTAGAGTATTCCACTGACTTCGTGGATTACCATGTGATATGCCACCTCTTTAAGAACTAATCTATTCGATACAAATTGAGGCAGTAAATAAGGGGCTTTCATAGTGGTGGGTGTTCTATATGCACTAAATCCCTCAATTAAATTGTCAACTCGGGGTAAGTAAACTTAGAGTTGCAGCACTATATGTTCCAAGGCATAAAAACTAGAGGAAGTAAAGTCTAACTAAGGAGATGGTCTATCTAAGGGCTATTCTACTTAAGAAAAGACGATCAATGAGCAAACCCTATCAAGGAACTTAAACTATTTACCCTAAGCAACTTTTAAACAATGGATCAATGGATTCTCCTAAGGAAGCAAATGAAAACCCTACTTTGAACAAGTTAACTTAATAAAAAACAATCCATCTATTTAATCTATTCAACTTAATGAACAATAACAACATTAAACTAATCTAATCAATCTATTCAAATTAATGAGCAACAACAAGTAAGCAAGTAAGCAATCAAATAATTAACCTGTGAAAACTTCTTCAGCAAGTAAACTAATCAAAACTACTCAAAATGTAACTAATCAAACTATTAAGCAAGCGAACTCTATTCTTAAGATAAAACTCATAATTGCTTATGATCTACAAAGGAAAATCTTAACCTATTTAATTAAAAACATCATGATAGAGTTCAAAGATTAATCAAAACTATCCTTAATCTACAATAACAAGAAACTTCAAATATAATGATGATGATTATGTCTTCAGTGTCTTATGACATCACGATGGCATCTAACGATTAGTGATAGCTCAAGAGGAATAAATTCAATATTAACTTCTATAGCAAAATGAAAGGTATGAATCAATCAATCTAATGAGAGCTTAGCCATCATAGAAGAAATGTCAACTATCCTGAAAATCCATGTGATCTCTCAATTTATGCATTAATAATCAATAATAAAAAAACACCATTCTATTTAATTCAAATGCAATCTTATGCCAAGGTAAGAAAATTCACACAATTAAAGACTTATAACTAAAAACTGAACTCAAACTTCTATTTAGAATTGCAAATTAAATCTAGAATGACAATTTCACGAAATAAACTAAACTAATCCTATTATTAACAATTCAAATTGCAAATTGAAATACTCATAAAAACATGATTGAAATCCTACTTCTTTCTCAACATACTACGGAAAGATTGATAAGAAAACTAAATAGCAAAATAGATAAGCAAACTGAGAATCAAAATCAAAGCTAGCAACAATTCATCCATCGAAACCTTGCCAAAGAAACTCTATATTCTGCATTAACTCAATAATCTGTTTTACTCAATACTCTGTTTTAACTTTTAACTATTTCAAATTGCAGAAATTCAAACTAGCATTTAATCACACAACAAGGTTAGTAGCTAAGTTTGCAAGCTATTTACTAATTAATTAAAAATACACATCATATTAACACTATCCTTTACAAGCAACCTGCAAAAAGGAAATTGAAACAATTGAGCTATGAACAACAAACACACAACATGTAAAATGATAAAAACACATGTAACAGAAAATATAAGAAATGACAACTGCACAACTCGAATACGCAAGATAAATATCTAAATATTCACCTTAACCACTGGTGGGCCCCCCAGCAGGTCGTGGCTACTCCTCAATAGTGAATCACAAGATCAATCAACACGATTTTGGCATTTAAATTAAAAACACAATCTTGCACAAGTTTATGGAAATGTCTCGAATTACACAGCAAAACCAATTCTAGCTTCACAATTCTTAACCTCTCTGCCTCACCACTACTGTGGTATTTATAATAGTTACAATTTGGGAGGTCGACCACTGGAAGGGTTGAACTCCTCTAAAAACAACAAATTCCATTAAATATGTTCTAACTACCTGTGGCTTCTAGAAATCAAACAAGCCACTCAACGCTCAGCATAACAACTTAATCCAAGATGTCAAGAGCTTAGTAGCTGGAGGTCATGAGTGTGAGAAAAACCCATGTCATCGATTCACCCAACACAAGCCGTCGATATAACAACTGCCAACTCGCCCATGTTTTTAGTGCTGGATGCAGTGCTAGACGTAGTGCCAGATGAAGTACTGGATGCAGTGATGGATGGAGTATCGGACGAGCTGCTAGATGGAAAAATTCCATGTGATTTTTCCCTGTGACACATAGATCACGCATTAACTTCTTAAAATCATTAAATCAAACTGAATAATCTTAAAACCATCACAAAACATCAATTATACCTACCTGGCATAAGCTATGATGATTTTCTATGAAATCCTTCAAAACTTCTTCAAAATGGTTATTAATACATACATAATATTAGTAAAAAATGATTCAATTAGCATAATTAAACAACCAAATCACGAGCCCAACACATAGCTCCATACACCCTAATGTAGGTGTTATCGGACTAATCGGTAGGTGCGGACACTAACAGATCTCCCTAGATCCACCTGGATCTAGAACAAAATAGGACATGACATGACTCTTTCCCTAAGTTGTAATCATTGAATCTACTAATAGGGAGGAATAAGTGACATACCTTTATATCGCTTCCTTAGGTCTCTGTTGCTCCTACTTCGCTCCGGTGCTCCTGTCAGGTCAAGTCCAAGACAACACAAACCAACCAAAGTGAAGATAGCAAAATGTATTCAACGTCAACTTATGCATATGATCAAGGAATTACACAATAAAGTAAGAGCGACTTTATGGGAAAGGGACATGCCGATGTATCATATTAATTGAAAGTAGAAGATACAACCTGATCGCCTTGATGTCGCAAGCTTCCTTTCAGTGACCCTTAGTTCCAACACACACACTTTCTTTGTACTTGCATGAATAATATCCAATTCCTCTTGATAGACCAACTAGAGTCTTCAAGCCTCTGTCCAAGTAGGGTTCTTCACACAATTCTTTCACCAATTCTTCATTCAATCTTTCTTAACCTTTTCCATGAGAAACCCTTTCAATATATAGGAGAAGGAGAGATGGTTACATGGATGAGGATGATCCCATCAAATTTGAGAAGTTAGTAAAATGACAACCATACAAATGCCAACTCATTTTCTAGAAGATTCCCTTCTAGAACCCTCGAGACCTCTTCTCCTTTCCAAGATTAAAAATAGGTTCGCACCCTGTGTATGGAGCAAACTGTGAGAAGTTCGCACCCTAAGTGTGGGTGGCCTGCGAGAATGAGGGATTCTCGCAACCTAGGCCATAGGCAACCTGCAAACTCACTTCAAAAATATGTTTTGGTAAGGAGACAAGGGCCACATTCTCAGGAAAAAAGTCCTTGATGGGAGCCTGAATACACCATTGTTAATATATCACCAGAGTGACCAAAATCATGTGTAACAGAATGCCCCCCAAAGTATGAGGCCAGAATCTATGACAACTAAAATACTTTGTAAACTGCGTGTGTGTGTCAAAAACCAAGAGTGCACCTAATCAGAAACCTGCAAACAACCAAGCATATGCAGAATATAATACTAGTTTTGAGGTAGGCATTCCCATACTCAGATCACACATGGATGACATCATGAACGTAGGTCATGGCCACCAATCATACACTGTGGATCCATGCTGTCAAATATACTACATAGCCACCAGGAATACACTGTGGATCTATGCGAGAAGACTCAAATTAAGATTACATATCCATGTAACATACAAAATGGATCTATGTGTTAGCAAACCATACATATTCCATAGCAGCCCGAATCAAAAAGATGAGACCCAGGGTCTTCAATCCCGTCACCTGAAAGTACGAATCTAACCATGTGATTACATATACTGAAGTCGAACATGGTAGAAACCACTTGATTACTGGTCATTGATGAAACCATTAACAAGTGCGAGGGAAATCACTATTAATGTCAATGAATCCCAAGGTACACTAGTACAGTCCAATGAATGTGAATAAATGAGCTGAGGTCGAACATTCAATGGAATCTCCCGATCAGGGATCAATAATGAAAACCCACTGTCGAAAGCGAGAGAACCTGCCATTAAGGCATGCAAGTTCCAAGGTATTAAATAATTTCTAAGTCTTGTTTCCGGATAATGAGTTAGAGTCGACGAAACAAGACTCGTCACAGGAGGGCCTTGATGTATCCCCCATCAATGACACGAAATAAGTAACAGATTTTGAAGGTGAAACGGAGTATGAATATAGATGGAAATGGACATAGGGAAGGCCAACTTGGTAAGAATGGACAACTGCAGATGGCCGACCAATAGAGGTTTTGGATGAACTTCTCTTGAACATATGAATGACACGACCAAGGATTTGGCAGCACTGGCTCAAAGACGACTCAGGATATGATCTTGTAACAAGTCGAAATGAGAGACAAATGGATTTCCCAAACCAGCTTCAAATAATGAATAAGGGGGAGTCATGTTCAAGAGCGACACTTACTGCCAAAAAATATGAATACGAAACACATCCCTTTCCCAAATTTCCCCCCACCATTTCTGGTGAGTACCTCTTTATTTTTACGCAAGCTTGAGGAGGATAACATATGCTTGTTGATGTAAGCTCATCCTTCAGACAAGTCCCTCAGAGTATGTTTAACGAACCCTAGGAAGGAGTGGTTCGGTCCCATCACGGGTCTTTCGATGTTTGTTTAACGAGTCCAAAGATAGAAAACTTGAAGGTTTTTCATAATTATAGAGTCTGGAAAAACACTTAAAAGAGAACTCTCTCAGTTCTTTTTTCGTAAAGTAGTCTGATGAGACCGAAAAAGAGATAAATTATCGCCCAACAGATGTTTTCTTCAAATAATTTAACGAGCGTGAAAAGAACAAGATCACTCAGCAATATTTTCATGTTTAGAGAGTCTTAAAAGAGATTAAAGAGAACTCCAGGGGGTTCCTTTTTTGTATAACCTTTATGAACCCGAAAAAGTGATAAAAGTGTGCTCGATTATGTTCTTATGTATTTTCGAGCGTGAGAATGAACAAAGACCAAGCTCGAGGTTTTGTCTAAAAAACATAAAAAACAGTTATGCATGCGATGAAAAAAGAGAAAACATCTGTACTCCTTCGTGTGGACTTCAAAAGCCATTATATCTGCAAAAATTCACACTCATAGGACCATTAGGCATTAGGTTTAATAGACAAAACTATATAAAAAATCAACAAAAATGGTAAAAAGTGAATAAATACAAGTAAAAAGGGTCTTTTACCATTTCCATTGTAGTTTTGCCAAGAACTTCTCCCAAAACACTTCATTTTCCTCTGAATTTAAGTGCTCGATTGCGGGAGGCACAAGCGACCATTTGGCGAACCGTCTCCGTCAACAAGGTAAGCTCTTTGTCTTCTACCTTTTCATGGTTCAGTTTTTTGTTTTCATTGGCAAATTTCAAGGTTTTAAGCTCGTTTTAGGGCCAAAACTTGTGCCTTATCATTCTCGTAGGCCAGCTATATGGAACCTGCGAGAATGTAGGATTCTCGCAGGTGGCCTTAAGGGCACCTGCAAGAATCTCGCACTGTGCCAAAGGGGCACCTACAGGGGCCGAAAAATGAAATTTTGATTTGGTTTTTGCTCAATAAAAAATATGCCAAGGGTTGAAACAAGAGGGTGACCTTTCTCCTATGGTTCTTGTGCAGGCCTTTAACCATCACAATGTTGGAGTGGTGAGAAAGAGACCATGAAGAAGATGATGCTATCGCTGGGAATGACCCGAGCACTGTCGCCACTCTCCGAGATTGTGGTTTCGTGAAATTCTTTCGAATCCCGGGCATGAGGGCCCAAGTCAGGTTGTTGGAGTACCTCGTTCATATGTGGGACATGGACCAACAAGTATTTCATGTGAGAGTCCACACATTGTCCTTGGATATCAAGGATGTCTACTTCCTAAAAGGACTGTCACGATGTGGGTACCACGCTAGTTTGACTGGTAGCCGAGGTGGCAGACTCCCTATGAGTGATTATTGTCATCAATACTGTGTTCCAGAGGAAGAAAGAAGCAAAGGAAAGGTGGCCATTTGGGGGGTCCGGGATTTGACCCTTCGAACCATCTTGTTCACTATTGCTCATATGGCTGGGAGCATTGCTCCACACATGGATCTCCAGAGCTATTTTCAGTATGTCGTAGAGTGTACAGAGACCTGGGTCTTTAATTGGTTGGACGCAGTCCTTCGCAGCATAAAGAGACAACTAACGAAATGCAGAAAGGGCAATTTGAAACAATTTAGGTACAGGTCACTTTTGGTATCCTTCTTTCTAGAGAGGGTTCCACTGCTGCGGTTGCAGGTTGAGTGGGGTTTACCAACTCCACAGGATCCGAGAATGCTAAGGTGGTGCAACCTCATGGCCCAACACATAGCTGAGTGAATTATCAAATATAATGATTCATTCTTTGACTGGTTGCAGCCACAGATGTTGATGGTTGATGATTATGGCTATGCTGGGTTGGATTTCCGAAGGGATCTGGATTTGGCCCTACCTGAGGATGCTCAGTGGGGAGATCTAGGTAAGAAGTATACACATTTTCACTTTTTTAAATGTTTTTGTGAATTTTATCATATGCAATGTTTTTATGTTTGTTCAAGGACTAATTACAAAAACTCTATTTGATGACACAGACGTGGGGCCTTATCGACCTCCGGGTACCTCTCCTATTCAATGGCGAGGAGAGGTGGCTCCAGTGGCATGATGGGATGTCAAATATTATGAAGCAGTGGAGAAAAACTTGGAGGGATTGACTGCTGCCATTCCAGACATGACTATCGAGGAGATCCCTTGGCGTTATCAACGCCATACTGTGGGCGTGTCAGAGTCTATTAGCTGACTGCTTCGTAGAGTGGCCCAGGAAGTCATGTGTTACCGTGAGCATCACCCATGACACTATTTTGTAGAGGCTATGAACCTCATTTTTGAGATCTTGGTCCTTGGACAAAAACATTTTGTAAAAAACTTTTGATTGTTATATACATATATACGGCTTCTACCGGCTTATCTTGTGCTGTGCGATACATGTGATGTTATTGGTTTATAAATGGCCCAAATATCTGTCTAATACATAGTTAGCTAATGCATCAGTTAATGTATTTAGACATCTAGGAATATGCTGATACTCAATATAATCAAAATAACGTTCCAAGAGGTGAATTCGTAAATATACCTGTAATAAAGTAGGACTTCGAATAGCATAGACATTACTTAACTGTAGTACTACTATATGCGAATCGAGTCATACGACCAAGTGACAGATACCGAGTGAAATAGCATCAATCAACAATTTGATAACGACGCTATACTCTGCAATATTGTTGGTCGCACGACCGAGACACACACCTCGTAGAGTGATAAGTTCGTTTGTGGGGGCATAAATTTCCCAAGCATCAAAAGCAAGGTTTTGAGTACTATGGCTAGCGCCATCAACGAAGCCAATGTGGGGTAGCGAAGACTCTGACATCTGGAAACCAAACACAATGCAACATAAGGGCAGAGACCAGATAACGAAAAACATACTAAAGTAACACACAAGAAGTATGATACAATAAAATACAAGTACTCATGCACAGGTGATCTCAGGCATAGTACTTCTTTAAGTACAACCCATTTCTGGGTTCACTCAAAGGGATACCGTCGTAATCTACTAACTCGTAAGCTCCTTTCTCCAAAACTCATCTAACGATGTAAGGACCTCGCCACATAGCTTCAAATTTTCCATCTCCTAGCATATCTCGATCTTGTTCGTAAAGGAGAACCAGATCACCTTCGGAGAAAACGCGAGGCTTGACATGTTTGTCGTATTGGGCCTTGACACGTTTCTTCTGGGATTCTATGACTAGGGTAGCATTGCATTGAGTTTTGTCTATCACATGAGATACAACAGACGTTCTTCTTCGACAGACATGTTTGGTAGAAGTTCGACGACTAGTTTTAGGGAGTGTTGGCTTTCGGAAGTCACTCCTGGATTGCTAGCAGGAGCAGAGCCCGAAGCCCATCAGTTTTAATGTCACGATTTGTTTTAAAAGGTGATCAGATGGAGGGAAACTCAAAACAGCGTCGTATCAACTCAGAAACCAGACCGGGCATACATGAAAGAGTGAGGTCCTGATAAACTCCAAACAGTAAGTCGTAGTAAAGGCGAGTAGGTGGAAGATTTACGCAAGAAGAGCGCAATGATCTATTACAGACATCAGGTATGCAACAGATTAAAGAAGAAATGCATCCGAACGCAAAATCCTTTTACATTCAAATACAAAAAACCAGAGGGCACGACAACGCCACAACAAATCCTTTATTGCAACAAGTTGCACTACTGTGAATCCTCAGGCGACAGATGAAACAAAGATGGAAAAGAAAAAGAACTGTTTGTTATAAACCAAGAAGTCTCACACACAGAAGCATAACCAGGGAACCAGAGTATTTGCTGAAACTTTACAGTCGGGAGCTTAGCTCTACCATCGATGGATACAAAAAATGGCAAAATGCCTTCATATACTCAAAATAACAACAGCGGTGGAAACGAGAAACTGCATTGAAGGCTTTGCGTCTGCATGGCTTCTGATAACGCGGAACTGCGATCTTTGAATGGTCGTGCAACTTATGGCAGACGCGATCGATCTTCTGACAGTTACGTCGGCGACTCGATGTGCTTTTAATTTATTGTAGGATGTTCCCATTATAGCGGAGACGATGTCTAACCACCCTCAACTGCCTCAATAACTGCTTCTTGGGATTGATAATGGCCCTGCCAACTCAGCATTTCGGGATTCGGATGACTTCTCGCACTGCCACCTGGAATAACTAGGTATATTAAGAGACGGGCGTGAGGGCTAGCACGGAGGACAGGGGTCATGGTAGGTGTGATGGCAGAGAGGGGAACAGAGGATGAACGACGATGGAAGACATCCAGGTAGATGGGAAGAAGACGGGAAAACGAACTCGCCTTTGGGTGATAAACGGATGTGGAAAGGATGAGGTACACGCGGCAGGAAATAAGTGGATGGTGGGAGAAAAGGGATCCAATAGGATCACGAGGAGAGGTGAGTGGGTAACACATGGCAGCAAGGGTAAGGTGGAAGGAAGGATAACGCGGCAGGAGGAGAACCCACACGGGTTAAATACAGAGTAGTTGAAAGGGGCAGGGCTGTACGAACGCCGTTGATCCAGGCGCTAATATCATGGTGGTTGAAAGCCGCACCCATGATTCCGGACCCCCCCCCTCGTCTTAAAGGTATAAAGGTGGGGGGGTCTGG
>JZKD02S1225903.1:88410-102332 GCA_000966675.3 Picea glauca | reverse complement strand
CCCCCCTTGCTTAAAGGTCGAAAGGCAAAGGGGGTCCGGAATTTGCTGTGCGCCGTTGATCCGGGCGCGTTGATCTGGACCGCCCGGTATTGCTCGATGTTTACCACGGGCGCGTTGTTGCTCAAAACTTTGGACAAGTGGGTTTTAACCCATTCGTTTGATATCTGACCCCCCTTAGCAAGAAGTATCGCTAACATTTGGCTCCATGGGGGATAGAGTCGTCCCTGTGATGCTCTAAGAACTCCTTTGCAGACTTAGTGCCTTTGCTGTTGGGCTATGGAGTCATTTATTAGTCCGAAAAACAAAACAAAAACAAAAGCAGTATTTACAAAACAAAAATGAAATGAGCCAACTGTGGCTCATATAAAACACTTTTTCAAGAAGTGCCCATTGACTGGGCCACTGAAAACTTCATTGTTCTCCAGATCCTGMAACCTGTAAGTGTTATTGGAAAATACTTCAAGGATCTTAAAAGGCCCGAACCAGAGGGCATCGAATTTACTGTGCTTGCCCCTTTCCTGTCTGGGTGCATCCCATTTGAGCACRAGGTCGCCCAGTTCAAATTCTTTCTTCTTATGMTTCCTGTCAAAAGMCTGCTTGATTYTCTGYTGATGATTATAAGCTCTGTCCAGGACTTGTTCTCTGACTTGCTGCACCTCCACCATCTGATGAATTCTTCTGAGCACATGGTTAGGTTCCCCTTCATAATCTTGGAGGAGACTTGCCACAGACAAGGCAAGCTGAGTGGGAAAGACGGCCCCAATCCCATACACAAGCTGGAAGGGAGAAAGGCCCAGGGATTTCTTTGTTGTCACTCGATCAGCCCAAAGTGAAAATTTGAGCTTCGAATCCCAGGCCCTCTTATTATCCTCCAATAGCCTTTTGATAAGCTTGATTAGGCTTTTATTAGAGGACTCTGCCAGCCTGTTTCCCTGAGGATAGTAGGGAGTGGAATGAATCAGTGAAATCCCGAACTGTTCACAGAATTTGGTCAGGGGCTCAGACCGAAATGGGGAAGCATTATCAGTCACAATTTTGCTAGGGCATCCAAACCTAGCTATGATGTCCTCCAGGAAGCTGATGATTACTTTGTGTGAAGTGCTTCTGGTAGGAACAACTTCTATCCATTTAGTAAAGTAGTCGGTTGCTGTCAAGATCCATCGGTGTTGACCACTTGAGGGAGGATGAATTTCTCCGATGAAGTCCAATCCCCACTGCTGAAAGGGCACTGAGACCACCACAGGCTTCAATGGCAGGGATTTGAGCTACTGCTTTCCTGAGAACTTCTGACACTTGATGCAAGCTCTAACTTCCTTGCAAATATCTGGAAATAAGGTGGGCCAGTAATACCCAGCTCGGAGGATCTTGTGAGTCGTGGTCTTCCAAAAATAATGGCCTCTGCAGAGACCACTATGGAAATCATTCATAACCTTTTGGGCCTGTTGCTGGTCCAGACATACCAGTAATATCCCCTGAGGGTCTTTCCAATACAAGGCGTGCTCAATAATGCAATACCTGACAGCTTTGAGTTTTAAAGCCCTTGCCTTGCCCTTTTCCATCCCATCAGGGGGTCTCAACTCCTGCAGGAAATACACGATATCTTTGTACCAGGGGCATGCTGATAGTGGTACAATGCCTTGGAAATTTCTACTGGATGATTCAGGTTGCTCATGAATAAGATTGGCTTCCAAGGCTTTATAATTGGATTTGGTCAGGAGCCTAGCCAAACCCTGCCCCTTTATAAGTTTGGTGGGCTTAATTTCTAGGTTGAACTCTAGGATCTTGGCGATCCATTTACCCCTTTTTCCGTCTATGTCGGGCTGTACAAGGATGTCTTTCACAGAGGTTGAAGGGACATATGCGCTGATTTTTGAGTGTAGGACATAGACCCTGAAAGCTTTGAGAGCTTTTACCAAGGCATAAGCCTGCTTCTCCATGATTCCGTATCACAGCTCTGCATCTCTCAGTGCCTTGCTAAAGAAGGCAATAGGCTGCTCCTGTCCCTGATCGTTCTTCTGCAACAGGACTGATGCCACTGAGTCAAAGGAGGCAAAAGAGAATATTATAAAATCTTTGGAATAATCTGGACTGACTAACACAGGGGCCTCAGTCAATTCTTTCTTTATCTGATCGAAAGACCTCTGGGGTTCAGCAGTCCATTTTATCTCGTGGCCTTTCCTGAGCATGGCCGTGATATGTTTCACCAATTCAGCAAAATTTGAGATGAATCTCCTCAGAAAATTAATTCTTCCCAGAAAATCTTGGACCTCCCTTTTAGACCTGGGAAGTGACAGGGCCCGAATTGCCTCTACCCTGTCTGGGTCAATTCTCACTCCCTCTGCTGAGACTATATGGCCTAACAGCTTTCCCTCCTTCATGGCAAACAATGATTTCTTGGGATTTAGGGAAAGACCAAACCGACGACACTTTAGAAAAACTTTCCTCAAGTGGGAGTGATGTTCAATATCAGTTTTAGAGAAGACTGTTATGTCATCTAAATATATCACCACAAATTTGTCCTTCTCCCCGATGAAAGCTATGTCCATGGCTCGCTGAAACATTGCTCCCACGTTCATTAGCCCAAATGGCATCTTGGCATACATAAATGTGCCCCAAGGAGTGGTGAAGGTTGTCTTTTCCCTGTCCTCGGGCATGACTGATATCTGGTTGTAGCTAGAAAAACCATCGATCATAGATATCCTAGAAGCGCCTGTGACCCTCTGCAATATGTGTTCCATGTTGGGCAGGGGGTAATTATCCTTCCTTGAACTCCTGTTCAGGTTCCTGAAATCAACACAGAGTCTGATTTCCCCGCTTTTCTTTCTTACTGGGACCAAATCGGCTACCCAGCTAGAGTATCTCAAGGGGACTATGATTTGGGCATCCAGCAGCTTTTTCACCTCCCTCTCCATGACAGGTAGCAGCGTTGGATTTATCTGCCTCAGCTTCTGTCTGAAAGGCCTAGCCTCCTCCTTCAGTGGGATCTTGTGCTCAATGAATGACGTGTCATATGTCTTGAGATCTTCGTAGGTCCACGCGAACACGTCAGCAAACTCCCTCAGCAGCTTAGTATATCCGCTCCTCTGCTCGTCAGTCAAACTTTTTGACACCTTGACTAACCGAGGCTCCTCCGATGTACCTATATTGCACTCAGACGTATCAGCATCATCACCTGAAATTCTACCCTTTACTGACGCATCATTCCCATCGAACAATCTCTCTAATGGGATCAGTCCTTTTGGTATAAGATTGCTTGGCAATTGGATGATCTGGTGGTCGACCACTTTGTTCAATAATTCCTCAGGATGGTGATCAGGTCCCTCGTCAGGGTCCTCATCTATATGTAGTGCAGAGAAGCCATCGATGGATTGGAGGAATTTCTCGATCTCCTGATCGTCTTCAAATACCCTCCAATGTTTAACATTGTCTGGTACAGAGGGTCTGTATCTTACTTCCACCTCGGATCTATCGTCGGGCAGTGCAGGAGCTTCGAACAGAGTAGCCGAGAAGGCTTGGAAATTGGCTGGAGCGTTTTCTTCCCTTGGAATGAAAGAGATGTTAAAAGCCAGGAAGAAGCTGTCCACAAGGTCCCATACCTCGTTCCTGTAATTTCTTAGGCGGGGGTGCTTAGTCTGATATACATTTTTGACCTGCTTGACAATTAACTCCGCATCCCCGAACACAGCTATCTCCCTGATTCCCATTTCTTTTGCAGCCCTTAATCCCAGAATTAGAGCTTCATATTCTGCCACATTGTTAGTGACCTCAAATTCCAGCTTGTATGACAGTGATATAATTTCTTGAGAAGGAGACTTGAATACCACCCCGGCACCTGCACCTATACTAGAAGAAGCTCCATCAAAGAACATCTTCCAAACAGAGGTAGTTGGGGAGGGCATTCGTTGTTCAAGACTGAGCTGCTTTCTGATTTGCAAAGGGGGCTCAGATTCAACAATGAGCTACAATAGACTAGACCCTAAGTCAATGTCTAAAGCATAGATTGGATGATTTGTGGGATTTTCTTCATCACTGACAATGTAGGCTAGCCGGGCTTCTCTGTACAATCTTCTATGCTCTCCTCCAAAGACTGGAATGGTGGCATACGTGAGGTCAATCTGTAGCGTTCCTGCAAGTCTTTTAATCCAGGATCTTGACAACAGCATGCCAAACTTGGGGGGAACATCAGCTACCACTATATCCATGACCATACTTTTCATGGGTAGCTGAAACAGGGATACTGCTAGGTCCTTGATGACTCCCAAACATTGTACCCTCCTGGAGTCAAAGGAATAGAGGTCATGATAGGCTCTAGTGACTTCTAATCCCATTTCTTCCATGACGGCTTTAGGCATGAGGTTGTGGGAGGCCCCTGAATCCATTAGGCAATTATGCAGTACTTTGTCATGTATGTTCAGAGAAGTGTAGAAGGGAGGGGATGAATCATCTCTGTCTTCTACCATAGGACCTAGGACCACTGCAGGCCTTTCATCTTGGAGGCTTATAAAGTCTGTGGAGGGGCTAGTGGCTTCAAGTTTTAATAGGTCGAAGAAGCGTTTTTTGAATTCCCCATGTTTGATTAACTCAGTGAGGGGTACGGGGATTCTGATCTTTTGGATTTCATGCTCAAAATTAAAAGAAGATGCGAGCTTTGGGATTTCTCTAATCTCAGGAGCATGAACTTGAATAATAGGGGAGGGAGGTCGGGCCTTCTTACCTCTTTTGTTGTCTGTAGTTTCTTCAGCAAGCTTCTTTGCTCTAGTGGATGATTCAGGAACATCAGGAGCTGCCGCCTTCTTACCGAATCTCAAATTATATCTGCCTCGGCCACTGCCATCTTTACCCTCTCTGCTCAATTCATGTAGCTGACCGTTCATAAGAGATTCCTCATATGCTGACTTAGTTAGGTGGGGGAAAGGAGGAATGACCTCTAGAGAGTGAATTTTGGGCTCAGGCTCACCTGTCTCAGCTTCCTCCTCATAATCCACGAAATTGTTCTGGAAGGGGGCCTGAATCCTTTGGTCGTCTCGGTCCCTCTCTGTTTCCTTGCGCAGAGTGGGGGGAGAAAAATTGTTTGGCCTTCGGAAGCCTCCGCTGTTCTCGGTGTGCTGAGGGCCTTTCATTTGTTTTCTTTCCATCTTTAATCTATCCATCTCTTCTTTCAGCACGCTCAACAGCTGGGTCAATTCGTTCACTGGAGGGTCAGAAACTGATAGGTCGGAGGTGTTAGAGCCAGAAACCGAGACTTCCGACTTCCCCTTTCTTCTGTTTGTGTCAGGCTGGTTCCTCAATCTGTCTGCTGCTAATATGTTAGATTCTACTTCTACAGCTGCATCTTGCATCTGAGCTAAAGAAGTGTCTCTCCTTTCTCTTAATACGAGACAGAAATCAGGGTCAAATGCACCTGCATATGAGATTTGAGCAGAGGCCTCGGAAGGCTTTATCTCTGCAGGGATTTTGTTATACATCTTATTAAATCTTTTAGAGAAGTCAGAGACAGACTCTCCTTCCTGCTTCTTCAAGGACCCAAACTCAGTCATATAGTATATGTAATCTTTTCTATCCCCCCACTGTCTCAGGAAAATGCTATCCAGAGCCTCGATACCAGCAACAGATCCAGGGGGCAGACCCCTGAACCACTTCCTAACCTCACCATCCAGGCTCTGGACAAAGACCCTCATCCAGACATCTTCATTTTCGATATTCAGGTTGTCAGCATAGCTATAAAAGGCAGCCAGGTGCTCCTCAGCAGTCACATCTCCCTCACCACAAAACTTGGGCATGTATTTCAAATAGTCTCCAGCTGGGAGAGGATTCAAAGGCTGAGGAAGAATCAAAGGAGCATACCTAGAAACAACTATGGCATCCATCCTGTTTGGAGGGGGATTAACACCAGCCATGGGGGTGTGGTGTGGAGGAGAACTTGGAGGAGATGGAGTGAGAACGGGTGAACTGGGAACAAAGGTGTTCACAGGAGGGAACGGGAAAAATAGAGGAAGGTCTAAAGAACCCGGATGTATGAGTGTTTTTCTCTGTGCAGCAGTAGTAATCAAAGGAGGAGTGGTGAAACATCCTGAGGGGGAAGTGACAAGGATTTCTTCCTCTGATACGAGACCGAGAGGAGAAAACTCAGCAGGAACACTTCCAAAGTTCAGAAAACAGGAAACCTCTGAGGAAGGTCGACTAGGAAACTGAGAATCTGAAAATGGAGTTCTCACAGAAGGGGAGAGCGTATTACCTTTTTCATCGGCAGAGAATTCTTTTGCTGCTCTCTTTCCCTTTCTACGCACAACTTCCAAGTCCTCTTCTGGAGTGGCTAAAGGCAAATGTGGATTTGACCTCGTATGTCTGCCTCTCGAAGCCATGGCTGATAGAACAGGTTCTCCCTAGCAAAGTCGTCACAGTAGAGTCGCCAGGTGCACAGTAGCAATCTTCAAGTTTTGATCTCTGATGCACCTTCATAAATCAGTTAGTCGTTGTCGTTCTGTCTAGGGAAAATCTTCAACTTCGTCCCCGGCAGCAGCGCCAGAAATGTTGGCTTTCGAAAGTCACTCCTGGATTGCTAGCAGGAGCAGAGCCCGAAGCCCATCAGTTTTAATGTCACGATTTGTTTTAAAAGGTGATCGGATGGAGGGAAACTCAAAACAGCGTTGTATCAACTCAGAAACCAGACCGGGCATACATGAAAGAGTGAGGTCCTGATAAACTCCAAACAGTGAGTCGTAGTAAAGGCAAGTAGGTGGAAGATTTACGCAAGAAGAGCGCAATGATCTATTACAGACATCAGGTATGCAACAGATTAAAGAAGAAATGCATCCGAATGCAAAATCCTTTTACATTCAAATACAGAAAACCAGAGGGCACGACAATGCCACAACAAATCCTTTATTGCAACAAGTTGCACTACTGTGAATCCTCAAGCGACAGATGAAACAAAGATGGAAAAGAAAAAGAATTGTTTGTTATAAACCAAGAAGTCTCACACACAGAGGCATAACCAGGGAACCAGAGTATTTGCTGAAACTTTTCCAACTTTTCAGTGAGTTCGGACATCATGAAGTTTCTAAAGTGGCCACTGTGATTGGTGATGATATCTTGAGGAACACCAAAACGAGCTATGATGTGATTGAATATGAATAATGCTGCGGTCTT
Organism: Picea glauca; assembly: GCA_000966675.3. Lineage (NCBI taxonomy): Eukaryota > Viridiplantae > Streptophyta > Pinopsida > Pinales > Pinaceae > Picea > Picea glauca. The sequence goes on along the minus strand of JZKD02S1225903.1, from coordinate 95,183 downwards.
TTAGGTGTTGTCAAATGTCGGCATCGCCTCAGCCCATTTCATAAAATAGTCTACTGCTACAATAATGTATCCATGCCCCCCGACTGAGTGAGGGTGACATGTCACAAAATCGATACCCCATTTCGCAAAAGGACTTATGGAGACCACAGGGTGAAGAGGAGCGAGATGTGATCGTATTTTATGGTTATAAGTCTGACAAGCGTGGCATTTTTGGACGACAATTAGACAATTGTTAAATAAAGAGGGCCAAAAATACCCAGCTCGCAAGATCTTCTGGGCAGTAGCATACCCAAACATATACCCACCACAGGATCTAGAATGGCAGTCATTTAGGGCTTTATTGACTTCGTCAAATGTGAGGCAACGTAAAAAAACTGAGTCAATCCCACGACGATAAAGAGTATCACCGAGGATAATATACTGATGGGCTTGGTAGCATATTTGACGCGGTCAGTACTAGACAAATTGGGCTAGAAATTATGGGTTTGGAGATAGATGATGATATCTCCGTACCAAAGATCATCATAACTAATCAGGAAAAGGGATTCATCAAGTAATGAATCAGTCGCTACATTTTCCGTCTCAGAGTAGGGAAAGTCGCATATCAACTTGGCAAACACTAAGGATTTCTTGGACTTAGCGCATTCAAATTCTAAGTCAAATCCTGGAGTATCAAGATCCATTTGAAGTATTTTCCCCCTAGTAGTTGATGCGTGAGAATGTGCTGCATAGGGTTGCAGTTAGAAATTACCATAGTCTTGTGAGACAGGATATAGTGCCGGAAACGTTGAACTGCTTGGACGGTTGCCAAGGCCAATTTTTCGACATGTAAATACTTGGTTTCGGTAGGCGTTAAACTTCAACTCAAGTAATAGATGACATATTCGTCATGAGAATCATCCTCCTAGACGAGAACCATAGCGATGGTGTAATCCAAGGCTGCAAGGTAGAGGAAATAATCACGGCTGTAATCTGGTGGGAAGAGGAGCAGAGTGCATGTCAGGGACAATTTCAAAGCTTCTAAGGATTTTTTGGCGATGGTATTCCATACGAACTCGGACCCCTTTTTGAGTAGTCACGTAAATCCAAGAGTTAGCTCGGCATAGTTCAGGATGAAACAACAAAGAAAGTTTTCTTTCCCTTGCAAACTTTGTAACTGGTGAAGCGAAGGAGGAGGGAGATTGAGAATCACCTCAACCTTCAAAGGATCTACCCAGATCCCTTGACGTGAAATGATAAATCCTAGAAGTTGACCAGATTCTATGCAGAAAATGCATCTGTGAGGATTCAAGCATATATGGTAAAACCGACATCAGAGGAAAATGGCTCGGAGGTGTGTTGAATGATCGACACAGTGCATGGAATGAGTGGGTAAGTCATCGAGATAGGGTTATATGATGTGCTTGATATCATGGAAGGCATAAGACATAGCGCGTTGGAAAGTTGCGCGAACGTTTTTTAGATCGAAAGGAAGTTTCCGATAAGAAAAAGTGCCCCAAGGACAAATAAAAGCGGTTTTGTGTTGGCCCTCGGGAACAATATTGATTTGATTATATCCAGAGAAACCATCCATTAGAGAGAATATTTCACTTCCGGCACAATCATCGATGATCTGGTCGACGAAGGGGGTAGGAAAGTTGTCTTTAGGACATGCTTTGTTAATATCCCTATAATCAACGCACACATGGATTGTGCCTTGTTTCTTGTCGATCGGGATGAGATTGAAAACCCAGTCAGTGAGAGCCACTGGGGAAATAAAGTTGGCTTTGAGAAGTTTCTCGACTTCAAGTTTGATAGCGGCTGCTTTACGTGGGTGGACTAGACGAAGGCATTGTCGGACGAGTTTAGCATCTGGGTATGGCTTGATCTCATGTATCACAATGTCGAGGTCAATACTCGACATTTCGTCATAGCTTCAGGTGAAGATGTCACGAAATTCTTTGAAAAGTGACTTGTAGGTGACGATTTCTTTAGGGGAACATGAAGCTCCGATATGCACATTTTCGACAACTCCAGGTTTTATGGATATGTCGAGGGGAATGGTGGGTGAGATATTTCTTAAGTTCCCTTCGAAAAACACATCATGTGTAGACTCGGGAATGGTGGAAATGACGACAACGGTCGATGGGGTCGAGATCCGTTGGTAGCTCTCGATGGTTTGTTTTTCTAGGAAGAGGATGGAACAATGATGTCCATCGTCCCAGGGGGTGTCTTCCATAACAGACATAATCATTTCGTCTGTGGGAAAAATTACGTGTAACGAACCTAGAGATAAATCACCAAGAGAGGGGGTAGAAGGAGTTGCCGATTGAATGGCCTGATAAGCGAATTTGACTGGGCTCAACGACATTTCATCATCAAAACGAAGATGATCGCTGGGGTTGGGTACCATCCATGGGTCATGAGACGTAGGGGTTCCGTGAATAGAGGTGGAGATAATGTTGATTGAAGCGATAGATGGATGTGCAACATCAGGTGGTGGGATGGGGAAGGTACCCATTAACGAGGAGTCTTTAAGAAGACCCACACCGACGTTCTCGTATTCAGGGGGGGGGTTTGGCAATAAATGGTACGTTTCCTTGATGTGGGAAACGTACAACACAAAAAAGAGTCGACACAACTGCACGCATGGAATCAATCCAGCTACGGCCAAGTAGAAGGTTGTAATCAAGAGGAGTGTCAAAGACTTCCACTTCAACTTGGACTGTTTTTCCTTCTAACGGAATTGGCAATGAAGGGAGGACACCGTAAGGCTTAAAATCAGAGCCATTAAAGGCTTTGAGTGTGTTGTGGGATTCAGTCAAAGGAGGAGAGCCGATGACTTTCCAGCAGGTAACAGACATGACGCACGTCGAAGCACCCTCATCGATAACTATTCTACAAATGTTTTTGTTGGAGACAATAACTTGTATTTGGAAGGCGAGTTGAGGGGGTAACCTTGGAATGTGATCTTCCAAGTCAAAAATGATTAAATTCGTATCTGTAGGGTCGATTCCATCGATAGATTTCAACAATTCCTTCCGTTGTATAGGATAACTTTGAAGGACTTCAAGGGCTGACATCACAGATGGTGCTTGGGCCAGATCTTCCACAATACTGTAGTTCTGGGCAGCACAAGCATGAGGATTGAAAGCCGATTTCCGAACGACGCCCTTTGGAGGAGGGCGAAGAACTATGTCGAGGCTCGGTCATTCGAGATGAAGAGGACCGTTGGTAGGCGGAGTTGTGGGAGATGGTTGGACCAATGAAGGAGGTATAGCATCAACCTTCTCTTTAGAGGAGGAATAATCTTTGGCTCGAGTGGTAAGTGTGATGTTGTTTTTCTTTGAATCTCTTGTACACATTAAGACATAGGATGTATTGGAGGGGGAGGGTTGGTCATGAATGACCAATTGGGCCTGTTGTTGAGAAGGGAAGGGTTGTGACAATACGGCTAGAGTGGGTGGTTTCGTGGTCCCTTGAAGGAACTTAGTAACCTTGGCTCATCGTGGGCAATCTTTAGTGTAGTGATCATCACCATAGATAAGACAAGGGTATCGGGGTTTGCTCTTATCTTTATCATCAATAGGTGGTGTTTTGGTTCTCTCTGCTTGTGAATTATTTTTGTCCTCCTTATTCTTACCTTTTCCCTTTCTGAATTTGTTTTTACCGGCGGGGGTAGATTGAACAACATTTACCTTAGTAGTCTTGCCAGTGGGAGGGGTAGGAGATGGAGCATTTTGAACATTAGAAGAAATGGGTTTAGGGTTGTTGCTGGAGGTTTGGACGGAATGCGGTTGGGCATGGAAAGTGCCAATCACATCGTCAGCCGCATGAGAAGCAACATGAGTAGTCGAAGTGACGGAAGTAGAAGGACGAGGCGCATTAGGGAGTAAGTCATAAAGAGTACCCGTTTGTGAGTAAACGAGGTCAAGGTATTGAGCATGAATAATGGCCTGTTCTTCTGTGACAACTCCACCCATGGCGATGTCATGACCGATGTCATTCAAAAATGATTTCGTGAACCATTTTGCCAGCAACTGATCGGAAAGTTCGAGTTTGATGAGACGTCGTCTCCGTCACCATTCATGAATGTGATCAGAGATATGAGTGGATTTGGTTTGTTTAAAAGATCTCAAAATCTCGGTCTCTGTTTCATAGCAGATTGGTAGCTGGTACTGGGTGAGAAAATCCATAGAGAGGGTGTTGAAGTTGGCGAAGAAACCTCGTGGTAATTCTATATACCACTTCGCGGCAGAACCCGTGAGAATTCATTGAAAAAGGCGTAACTGAATAGAGTCATCCATGAAGGAGTTGGATGAGCACCAAAGGTGAAAATTCATTACGTGATTGTTTGGGTCCTCTCCCGCTTCGCCATCGAATTTAGGGATATCAGATGGTAGTTTGGCTAGTATAGCAGGCCATTGGGGAGAGTGATGGATCGGATCATTTAAAATCCTCGACAGATCTGGGAGGTCCAGGGTGGCTAAGAAAGGTAACTGTCTGTTCACATGTGGGTACTGGTGACTTTGGGGAGGGAGTCCCGTCGACAAACCAGTGGGACCATAAGCAGTCTGCATATAATGCGAGGATTCAAGCAGATTTGGTGGTGGTGGTGGAGGCAAGTAACTCATAGGGTTGTACCCTTGAATGGGGGTGTGGGGATGAGTAGTTGAACCCCAAATAGGATTAGACATACCTGGATAGGGTTGGCCTGTACCAGCAGGTATGACGGAGCTAGCTGGAAGTTGTTTCCCCCTAGCTGATTGAGGATTATGTTGGATCAGATGGTTCCAATACTGGACCAAGGATGGAGGTATGTTTTGTCCATAGGGTGGGGTCGGTGGGGGTTGTCCTCCAATCGGGGGTTGTGTTCCAATTGGGATTTTCCCTGCAAGGGGGGGTTGAGTTGGGCCTCCTTGGTGAAATTTTCCATTAATAGGAATCTAGTAATTTGGTGTGAATGACGGAATGGTGTCACTAGGATCGGTGCCTTCAATAGAGGATGGAAAAGGTCCTCTGAGAGGGGGTGGAGGAAGTGTCAGAATGAAACTGGGAGGAGAGTGCCCAGAAGGAGTGGGACCACTAGGAGTTCTGGATGTGATTTGCATAGGAGCGGGGATAGAGGCATTCAATGCATGGTATTCGAGTGGAAGTTTCGGAGTGACTCTAGGCGAAAGCGGTGTGCCAATGGGGGCTTGTCTAGCCGCGATAATCCCGGTGTGAAGACTCGTTGTATCTGTATAATGGACCATTTGTAAAGGGAGATTCAAGATGTGGTTAGCTCATGGAGCTTCTGTACCAGGAAAATAATAAGCAGTGGTGAAAGGTACTGCATCTGGATATGATGTTTCGGGGAACGCAGGTGAGACGGTGATATCAATGCCTGCTCCTGAGCCAAAGAGATCCTATCTAAAAATTCCAGTAGTCCAAAAAGGATCTTGACCCTCAGGTCTTGGAAAAGGTCCAGTCGGTGATCCATAAGACAAAACTATCAAGTCTCCGGAATAATTCACTCGCATAATACGTCTCTTAGAGTTAGGATGAAGTCAAAATTCCTCTCGAGAATTGGTAATTCAGAACCGTTCTAGAGAGTCAGTTCTTTCCACTTGTGGAGTGGTGATGTCTTGGACTTCACTCTATTGAGGAGAGCCCTCCGGTGAGTTGGTAGGCAAGGGTTGAGAACCTTCTAGATTTTATGGGGGTAAGCCTTGCATTCTACGTAAACGACGTGGAGGTTCAATTGTGAATGAGTTAAAAACTTACGAAGAAAATCATATGGTCAACTTGGGTAAACAAACAACATGAGCTAGTAAAAAATCTAGGAAATAACACCAAACAAACAAGACCTTCTAATTCTGAAGTCACTATTTGGTGATGAAATCCAATGTCGTGACCATGAGATAAGAAGGGGTTGGGTGACGGTGGAAAATTTATGTTGACAACTTGCTTAACATACTTACACCCTGGTGCAATCTCCCACACATAATCATGGGTATACCCTCCAAGGAGTCCGAGTGAGTTTGGACAATGTTGATTCCAGGTACCATGAAGACTTGCCCCTTCACAGTCACCTTATGTAAGACCCTAAGAAGATAGGCCACTAATGTTACCACCAACAACAATAGATCCTGGGGGGACAGTCGACAGTCCGATTCACACGTAAGGGTAGAGTATCTAGTTCGAAATCAGCTTGAGAGGATTCCACTCATCATTGTGGGTATACCTTCAAGTGACCCCCATAATACATGCAATCTCTACACCGATATCAACAAAGTAGGGTGAGTAACTCTGTCAATATCAATGCGACCTTGGGTTTGACCCTTGTGTGAGAAGGGCTTCCCAGGACAAAATGTTGCAAATGGAATTTGACACTCCTTACCACAAGATGTTATTGTGTGTTTTGTGCTTTGGAGAGTGTATCTCTCTGTCTATTCCAAAGCTCTAGCCTAGCTAATGTTGGTGTAATAGAGTCCTAGAAAAGAATTACTAGTTGAATTTTAAAATTTGCGCGATGTTATTGAAGGTTGTTGTTACTCAAAGGAGACGGACATGAAAATGATGTTGTGTGAGACTCTGACCCAACAATGCATAGATAGGAATGAAAGATATCATTTTTTGTTCGATGAATCCTATTTACAGGAGGAAAAGAGGAGTTTTCTAGAACAACTTGAACTACGATATACGATCTTCTTTGAAATGCAATATCAAAGAATCATGACCAATGCCAATTTCTATTCATTCTATTTCAACAATCGAATGCCAATATTTTCAAAAATAAAAAATTCCTTTTT
>JZKD02S1225903.1:62226-88290 GCA_000966675.3 Picea glauca | reverse complement strand
AATTTTCAATAGAAACCACACAACGGTGGTGGAACTAAGAAAAACCAGCAACTAATGAAAAGCAATATGCAAAAAACCCAAACCAATCTTTCAATGAAGACAAAAATAACAAGCAGACAAGACTAGTCTTTTCAAATGCATGAGGGCAACAATTTTCCAAGTAATGAGTAATTGAGAAAGACAATTAATCCCAACTTTTAAACTGATCACCGAATCCCAACTGAACAAGCACTTGGACTTCAGGACCAGAGATTATATCCTTGTTAAGAAAATTTCAATAGATAACAATTGAGAAAAAATGAACAAGAAGAGTTTTCGATTTCCGAAGACTAATCATTCACCAAATCCGAAGTCAAGAAACAATCAATCAGTGGCCCAAGAAGTTCTCTTTAGACACACATACAAATCTGGGCATCTGAGCATACAAAAAACCTTAATCCCAAAAAATTTCAAATGGGTTCGCAGGCAGGCAGTGGTGTACAATGCAAGAATGGAGCATTCTCACAAGTAGGTCACAAGTAGAGTGCGAGAAGTTCACACTAGACTACAAAGCAGGGTGCGAACTCTAGGGGTTCTCGCAGGCTATAGAAGGGTTCAGGGTGAGGATGCCTGAAACTAAGAAAAATTTGGAAAAAAGACAAAAATTTTGAAGGAACCTTCGGACCTAGAGAGTTTGTCAAGATCTCCTCAAGACTCAGATATTGATAGAAATGAAAAATGGTAAGGTAAGAGAAAATGGCCAAGGAAAAACACCAAAAATCACTAAAAAAATGGGTTGCATCCCCAATGGAGTCGCCAATTTTGTTATTGGACTAATTGGTAGGTGCATACACTAACATATCTCCCTAGATCCACCTGGATTTAGAACAAAACAAGACAGGACATGACTCTTTCCCTAAGTTGTAATCATTGATTCTGCTAATAGGGAGGAATAAGTGACATACCTTTATATCGCTTCCTTAGGTCTCAGTTTCTCCTGCTTTGCTCCGGTGCTCCTGTGAGGTCAAGTCCAAGACAACACAAACCAACCAAAGTGAATATAACAAAATGTATTCAACGTTAACTTATGCATATGATCAAGGAATTACACAATAAAGTAAGAGTGATTTTATGGGAAAGGGACATTCCGCTGTATCATATTAATTGAAAGTAGAAGATACAACCTGATCGCCTTGATGTCGCAAGCTTCCTTTCAGTGACTCTTGGTTCCAACACACACACTTTCTCTATACTTGCATGAATAATATCCAATTCCTCTTGATAGACCAACTAGAGTCTTCAAGCCTTTGTCCAAGCAAGGTTCTTCACACAATTCTTTCACCAATTCTTCATTCAATCTTGATTAACCTTTTCCATGAGAAACCCTTTCAATATATAGGAGAAGGAGAGATGGTTACATGGATGAGGATAATCCCATCAAATCTAAGAAGTCAGTAAAATGACAACCAGACGAATTCCAACTCATTTTCTAGAAGATTCCCTTCTAGAACCCTCGAGACCTCTTCTCCTTTCCAAGCTTAAAAACAGGTTCACACCCTGTGTATGGAGCAAACTGTGAGAAGTTCACACCCTAAGTGTGGGTGGCCTGAGAGAATGAGGGATTCTCTTACCCTAGGCCATAGGCAACCTGTGAACTCACTTCAAAAATATGTTTTGGGAAGGAGACAAGGGCCACATTTCTCAGGCAAAAAGTCCTTGTTGGGAGCCTGAATACACCATTGTTAAGAAATCACCAGAGTGACCAAAATCATGTGTAAAAGTAGGTTCCATGTTCCTTTAGGTACCGATTTCCAATTATTTTTATGATGACAATTTTTTTTATCAGTCATGCATGGAACAAGTATGCAAAAGATGAATTCATACAATGGAGCTAGGAAGTGCTCATAAGTATTTTGGTATTTAGTCTTGTACGTGTGCTCCTAAAGAACTTGACAATATATATGAATGGATGGGTCTATTGGTTTCCATGCCCAACCCATATTTGGGTACTAGTGGGCTATGCACGTTATGTCCATGAGGTATGAAGACATATGGAAATTGGGGAAGGTCTCGAGATGGGATTTTACAACTGCAGTGATGTCCTCTGTCAGGTTTGTTGATAGGATTTCATCCCAGTTGAACGACGATCCTTTTCCTGTGTAGTAATCAATTAATGACATGTATGATAGGAAAAACTTGGAGGCATCTTGATTCTCGTACAATCTACATAACATGGCCACCATATATTGATAATTTCTTTTAAGGGAGGTCATGGGATATCCACCAGTGGGTCTAAGTTTCAACTGCCTATCTAACTTGTACCAGGTGTGGCATAGATCCTTGGATGTATGATTGAACCCCCCAAGAAGTTCATTGTCTAGCTTCTTGGTCCCTTTCTCCAGATGATATCATCTGGCCAGGTCCACGGGCTGGAATGACACTATGGGTTGTCCCACAACATTGTTGACATATATGTTTTCCAAATTCACGTGTTTCAGTATCTAAGTGATAGCGTCAATGCAAGGGAACACAACAACACAAGCTGCTACTCTAAATATCCCTGAACTTATAATGTTCTTAAAAATATTAAATTCATCTTTATCCTCAACATCGATAGAAAATTTTTGTTTTTTAAACATTTCATACACATCCCCCCATCTGAGGACGTCTTCTCCCTTATTCAAGAATTCGAAAGTGTCGTTGTACATGGCCTCGACAATGTCAGGTTCATCTTTAATCTTTCGACCGATTCCAGAGGCCTTGGTGGCAGGCAATTTACTGGTCATTTTATTTCTCAGAGATATGTATGAACTTGTAAAGTAAATATGGGATTAGTGTAGGGACAAAATCATAACTGATACATATAAATTTGGAAAAAATTGCCTAAGTATGTAAAAATAAATACATGAGGAATCACTGGTGATAATGTTGGGTGGAAGATCATCAACCAATGAAGATAGAATTATAGCATGAATATTTTATGCCTTTAGTGAAAATTTAGGTCAACGATTAGGTCAAAAGGGCCAAAATCGAAGCAGTCCTCATGAACTGTTTCGATGGTTATTAGAGGGTTTAGTGCCAACTGATCCAACAGTTTAATGAATACATCAGAACAATTGTTGTGAAATGTTCCGATAGGTTTATGTGTGCATTGGGAAAGTTGATGGGAAGATTACTGGTGGGGCCAACAATATTTGTAACAACTCCTCTGAAGTGATCAGACAAGTTAGTGTTAAGTTTGTTGATGAAGAGGAGGGGTCGTGAAGAATCAATAAAGTTAATCTTAAATCCTCTAATGTATTAGAGGATTTGATGTTAAAGGTCCCAAAGAGATCGGGGAAGTTAATATTAATAATTCCAAATTGTTTGAAAAACATAGCAATCATGAGCTAAGTCTTAACGCAGGTTTTGAGTATGAGTTTTGGTCACGAGATGTACAGATTGGGAAAGGCCTTTGTCAAAATTTAGGTCTGGAAATTTCCTAAGATCTTGGTTAAAAATATTCCATTACTGCTTCTAGGGTTTATGACATTGTAAGGGTTCAACTTTGGATACTATCATCTCTAGAGAAGAAAAGGGTCATGGGTATTGTGTGCGACACTCGAAGGTTTGAAAAGATAAGCACATGGCTATGGCCCTCGTGGTGGGGGGACAATCTAAGCGAAAAGAGTATGGTTTGGGAAATGAGATGAAAAGGGGTATGCATGAACAACTAAGGATGAGAGAGGGAGGGGAACTATGTCATGGATGGAGGTGGAGAACTGCCACCATGAAGACCTTGGGTGATTTAGGTCTAAAGGGTAAAATTAAATCTAAAAAGATCTAACCCTAGAACTGTTTACCAACAAAAGAATGGATGCATGACTGAGTTAGGGATTACTTTGCAAGTAGTTGACATGTCGGGCTTGGATTTTCTTCACTTGGGGCATACTCTCCTTTCCTTGACGTTCAATGATACAATAAGAATTGAGGTTCAAGCGCTTATTTGTAAGTTTGGGTGAATTAAGCAATAAATGTGAATGGGTGGAAAGTCTTAAACCAATGGAGTTGGTGACAAGTCCTCCGATGTGCATCAGAGGAATTCATGGGAAAGTATTCGATGCACATTGGAGGACTTTTTATGAAGAGTGTTGATATTCATTGGAGGAGATGGCAGTAAATCCTTCGGTTTGACCGGAGGAGATCATATGAACTCCTTCGATCAAATAAGAGAAGTTAACATAAATTCATACGATGGAAAGGACCTTTTGAAGAATAAAACATGAAGTGGGTTGGTCTTTATCCATGTGGTTGGAGGGAACTCATATGATGTATCAGAGGAGTTTTTGGTAACTCCTCCAATATACATCAAAGGAATTTACATTAACTCACTCGAAATCTAAAGATTTAACTTAAAATTTTCTCAAACGTTTAGAGCCGAAAGATCCAGTCTTAACCAAAGTATGAATCTTAAAGAGGATGTTTAAAGGGGGAGGAAGAATCCATCGAGAAGGTACAAATTGAACAATTTTAAAAGGTAGAAAAAAATAGAGGGGCTCAATTCTCTTGAGGAAGCTTTGTGAGCAAATTACAGGAAAATGGAGGGTTGTTAGTGCCTGGCACAACAAAACCCTAAAATAGTTAATCTAGTTTCAGATTGTTACCAATAAGAAGACCAATGTTTCACGTTCGAAATATTTTCCGTTGTCGAATTCGACGAAGTGAGCAGATATGGACCATTGGTTGGATGGTGCTACCGTTGGAGTGACCATGGGTGAGGTTGTATTAGGACTTCGATAAAGAAGATTCTGAGTCAAATAGGACCATTTATTTTTAGAGAGCGATAACATTGGTTCTGGACCTTTGGATCTAGATATGAGATTTTCAGAAGTAGGATCATCGGAGTTCAGGAAGGAGAGCTGAGATAGTAGTACAATGAAAGGAACTCCGAGGACCATATACTAACCAAAATATTTCCCGTGATATCCCAACTGTTGGATCTGGTAAGAATCGTTCTAAAGAGGAGGATTTAAGAACCTTAGCAGACAATCTGCTATAACCCTAAATATCAGAGTGTTCATTTGATTAGATGAATGAGGATCGTTCAATCTGTCTGAATGTCAGTGGTGGTTGAAGTGAGTTGTTTAGAATACTCTGTGGAAAAATAATGGAGATGCTCCAATGGGAAGGGACTCTGAGAATAAAGGAAGACCATTAATTGGTGTGTGGGTGAGATTGAAATTTAGCCATAGATTCCATGGGTCCCATTCGTGAGTATGTCGAATGGGCGTTTAAGTTGAGAGTAATTTTTGAGTGGGTAGAGATTCCAATGTAATCGTACCCATTAGAGCCCTGGGTTTGAGGACCATTGGATCCCAAAGAATGATTTTTCGGGATATCAGTGTTGGCGAGGAGATCGACATAGGTGACGGGGCATCCTGACGAGAATGAATCCAAACACCCACATATCATTGATCTGAGGGCGATGAGTAAATCACATCATTAGATTGAGAGTGTTTAGACATTTGGTCACCTCAATAAACTTTGTGGAGAAACATCTCTGAGAATTAATAAGAACTATTATAGTATAAGTTGTGATAAGATAAGTCCTTATATAGGCAATGATGGACCCAAATACTCATTCCAAGTGTTAAGAGAGGGAAAACCGAACACCCCACCAACCTAATTGATGATTAGGGGGTTGGATGTGTTACATTACGACTTGAATTGAAAGTTTGGTAGGTAACAAATAGTGATTTTGATATTAATCCACTTTGATTTAAGTCAAGTGATCAATATTCACACCCACTAGTTAGTGTATATTTTTGATGTATAAGGTAGCTCCCAGATAGGCCAAAAATAGTTTGTCAACTAGCTAGGACATGACATAATTTACTAGGAATGATCTTATGAGGATTTAATATCTTACTAAATAGATTACTTTGACATTATGATTGTATATCCCTTGTTTGAAAGAGAGAGAAAGTGTTTGACTTCTAGTAGTTGATTCTTGGCCACCATCACGATCCAAGGTGGTTTAACACATGCGTGTTTGATTCATCAAAATGGTCTTAGTGGATCTTAACATGAAACTTTAACTTGGTTGAGTCTAAATGTCATTAATTTCTAGTACCACTAAAGTTGTGTGAATTCTACCCCTTGTTTGTATAACTTTGTATGCATGGATATACTCCTTCCTCACAAATGCCACATCTAATTGTATTAATGTTGATTTCACATGTGTATTATGTTTGTAGTGTTACCCCCCCATTCTAAGGGTAAATAAGGAGCTCACGTCTCTAGGACCACAGGTAGAGGACATGGAGTGCCAAGAGTCAAGTTGACCAACAGAGCCTGTAGGGTCCCTCCTATTCATGTTGATCACCACTCATCACTAGTAGTAGAGCCACATCCACTACCTCGGGTTTGGATCCAAGAAGACAATAGGTATTGCTTCATGAGGTAACAAGTATGGTGCCATTGTAAGTGTCACTTTAATATTTAAAGCATTTGATCATGTCGCAAATAATCCTTTCTTGATTATGGAACATTTTCTTGTAAATTATATCTTTTGCCTAATTTCACGGTTGTCATTGTGTGCTAGTAAGTTGGTCACCTTAGGGAAAAGGGTTGCTACTGGGTGGTTCCTTGAAGGGTCACCATACCATTCCCATTTATAATTACCACTTTCCACACCTCTTCCCCTCAGTTTCATCATCTTTTGGGTTTCTGGGTTCACTGACCCAATAAGGGATTGTACCTCATTTCATGGGAAGAAGGGGCTAAAGGCCCATAGGTGTTATAGCTAGAAAAAGTTAAAATCCAATCATCATCCTTCTAGATTATTTCCCTAAGGTCCTTAGAGCAATGAAACGGTTCTCCATAAAAATAAAGGACCTTATAAACACATAATTAATAAATTTACCACTTGTTGGGGAATGCATTTTACGATGTCTCTTACTTTCCATTACATATGGCACTTGTGTATTTCTAACTTCAAGTTGCATTGCGATACTCTTTACTTTCCATTGGACATAGTACTCAATGTTTCAGAACATAATAAATTAATGAAAATAAAAGGGCTTGGAAAAATGTTGCATCATGGATGAAGGGCAACACACCCTCCACAAAGACATTCATAAATGAGACAATATGAACCCATGTGTGTCAAGAACCCCATGTGTAGAAGTATTTCCCCAATCCACCTCATATTCATTAAATGACTTAGATGGGGTCTTCATGGGAAACATTCATTGACTTGGGGATTGGCCTACCTAATAGGGCACCTCGAAACCCCTCCCATACCTAAATTTGGCAAAGTTTATAAGGTCTTTGAGCATTTGTTTAATTTGAAAAGGGGGTTTTGATGCACATGTTTAGGTGGTTCTCTTATTATATGTGGATTACTTGGCATGATTCATATGAATTGTGGAACCTTGGAGTGCATACTTGTTTTTCTTTGTAGGACCTTGCACGTTTAAAGCTATTTGTGAAGGAACTATGCCACTTGGAACTTCATAGGGAATTGGAAGCCCATGCGATGGATGCTTGATCCCATGTCTGCAACACCATTGATGATGAGAATTGCACATAGAATATGAAGGAAGTTTCCTTTGGAGGAATCCTAATATCATTGGAGGATGAGATTGCACCCTTATCCACTTGGACGTTGGCCTTTGGAGGCCTAAAATGTCATCATTATCCCTTGACATCATCTTTGGGCTAGGCTTTGATGAAGCATGTGGTGGTTGGACAGGAGGAGATAAATGGCATGACACTTGGGCACTTGAGATCATGAAACATGGACTTTGGAGGCCCAACATTCCACCATTTCATCCTCGATGTCACCTTTATGATCCTTGTGTCACCCTTCTAGGGAATGACACCATCTTATTAGGGCTTATTTTAATGTAAATTTTATATTTTGAATTTATGAAAAGATAATTAGAGGGGTCGACCCTCTTATGTTTTGTTGTTGACAAATTAAAGTGGAAAACTTGGTTTGCAAGGCCTCATGTAAATAGAGGACCTTGCCATTTCATTTTATCATCACAATTTCTCACCTTTTGTGAGAGAACACATCTAAAATTTTTGCCCTTTTAGGGCTATTGGCTCTTTTACCTTATGCACTATCTCTTGGAGGTAAAGTGTGGATGCTTATTTTCTGATTTTTGGATGGTATATTTGCAATTAGGATTTATTCTGTAAATGTGTTGAACCTGCACATAATATATCTACATAGAAAATGCCACACACATTTGCAGAGAGAAATTGAGAAACAAGAATAAAGAGAGAAAGAATGGAAGAATTCTCATTAACCATAATGAATAATGAATAATTTAGAAATGACATACTCTGTATAACTCAACCAATGCGCACTAAAGGTGAAGCCAATGCGCCATAGTTTTTTTATAGAGTGATCTGGACACACCAACAATTACGGGAGTGAATTACCACCAAATTTAGTCTCTCGGGAAGTTACGAGAGTGAACTGCCACCTAACTGAGTTAACTAGTCTACCAGTCTTCAATTAACTAACTGAAATAGAGTGAAGTGAGGAGGCGATCAGGGAATCATGGGTAATGCACTATTTTGGTGATGATACCAAGGCTAATGCGCATTAGCTGGTGATGATCCCAATGTTGCATGGTGACAAAATTGTTGGCCCTTGACCAAGTTTTGAGGAACACTTTCTCATATTTGACTGTTTTTGGGACTTTGACAGCCTGTCAAAGATGGAGCACCAGGCAAAGTAGAGATCATAGGATCTCGGTCCACTTTTGGGCCCCTTTTAGGGTTTTGGGTTAATTTAATGGGAAAGGGATGTTGGCCCGTGGGTTTACTTATGCTTAGGACCATTTTTGTAATGTATAAATAGAAGGATAGACAACGTAAGAAGTAGTAGATGTGATTTCTTAGTGCAATTGGTAGTGCATCTATGTGATGTTGAATAAGTGCTATGTGCGAACTGTGTAAGGCCTGCAAGGCTAAGTGAAAGTTACTGTGTGGTTGACATAGAAAGCTAAGTGTTGTAAAGTAAGGAAGAAGGATCCAGTGAGCTGCACAAATCTTTTGTCCTATGCGAAGAAGGGTTTTGGAGGCTTTGTGCTTGTAACAGATTGAAGACAATAATAATGAAGAAGATATTGTGGATGTATCCCCGGGGGGGTGAACCACGTAAATCTGTGTGTTATGCTCTGTGCTTTGGTTCAATGTGTTTATCTTTGCTTATGCTATGTGCTTTTATATATCCACTTATTCTTTGTGATTCTTAGATATATATGATTGTTATATCTGATGTGTATGGGGACTCTTAGTGATGATCTACTGGATATTATTTGGGTTACTATGGTTAAGTGCTGAAACACTGTAAATTTGAGTATTCACTGTGAAGCTTTGTGTTGTCTGTGAACTATAATAAGGGTTAAATATTGATGAATGATCTATGCTAAGTGCCCTGTAAAAGATATAATCATAGATCTGTGTCCCAATTAAGGTTGCAAAGATCTGAGTCTTGCAACCACCCCTACCTCTACCTCAGGTGAGACTTCATTTGCTTTGCAGGTGTCGCCGAAAGGGTCGGTAATTAGGGCTTTGTTGGTGTGCTCTTGAGCGTTGAACCCTAGGTATGCCCTTGTCCCAACAAATGGTTCTGTTGCTGGGACCTGAAACTGTGATTTCTTGGAACTGAGGAAGAAGAAAATTTTGCAAAAGAAAGCTTTGTGCGTAGATCTGTTGCCTTAGTGCGCAGCTTTTTACTCGACATGTGAAGCTTTGTGCCAGGAATAAGGTTAGATTTGAAGAAATGAAGATCAGATCTAAAGAAAAGAAGCAAGATCTGAACGCTCTGTGCTCTAGGAAAAGTAAAAGTGGAAATTTCTTAAAGAAAGAGGTCAGATCTATAGAAAAGAGGTAAGATCTCTAAGCCCTGTGCTCTAATAAAGGTAAGAATAGTTAAAAGTTCTTAGATATGGAAGCTTTGTGCTCTGTAGAAGTAAGATAAGTGAAATTTTTTGTTTCTAGAGCATGAATCTAGTTATGTTTGATAGATTCTGTCCTAGCTTAAAACCTAGGGCATTAATAGATGAAAGAAAGTTTGATATGAATATATTTCATAAGCATAATGATAGATATGTTATACCTATGCATAGAAAGAATGTTTAGACTAACAAATGGATGCAGGATCCTAGAAAGAATTTTTTGTAGGCTAGCTACCATGATCCTGGTGCACAGTACATAAGAAGTTGGGGATCATTTAAGAGAAAGATAGGATTGGCCCTCTGTTACAGTTGCAGAAAACCAAGCCATCTAGATAAGGAATGTCCTGGTAGAAAACCCAGTTGTCTCTGTTGCAAATCTTTGGACCATGAAGTATTGGATTTCCCTAGAATGATTGCTAAGCTTGAAAGAATGAATCTACATGAAGAAAACCCTAGGACAACCCCAGAAATAGCAGAACACCAGAAAGAATTAGAGATAGTATTAATATAGATGAAAGAAACCCTGAAGGAACATAAAGATGCCCGACTACCAGATATCTTCAAATAAAAGGAACAAGTCGAAGCAAGACTAGGGGACTTCGACATTGACTATATTCTTGATGAAGAAACACAAGTGAACATTATGCCAGAAAGAACTTGGGAAGCTATAGGGAAGCCTGCCATGATTCCTTCACTGGGAGGAATAGGACTATTCAGAGGAAAAATGATGATGTTATGTGGAAAAATCGCTCAGATACCTATGACAGTCAATGGAACTTCGACAGAAGAAGATTTTGAGATTATCAAATTTATTGAGGACAATGCCTCGTTCATTATGTTACTTGGAAAACCTTGGATTGAGAGAGATCAAGCCAGAAAGAAGGAAGAAGAAAATGTATTACAACAATAGAGACAAGAGATAAAATATTTCATGACCAGAAGGATCGTAGATTTGATTGAGGAACAAGAGAATAAATCAAATCTATTTGACACTAGAAGCCCAGATGTCAAATAATTAGGGGACTCACAAAATATTGGAGTATTTGTACCAGATATAGATGAAGTAGTTCTCCTGAGTCTTGGGAAAGAACCTTAGCAGCGCGAAGTGACTATGCCCAAGGAAAATAAGAATCAGAACGAGAAAAGAACTACTGAGACGAAGCTCATGGGGAAGAAGGCTAGAAAGCTAAGTAAAAAGAGAGCTCAGATCAACAGGCTACAGAGGGTTCCAGAGGGAACCTCTCCAAAAGAAACCTTGCAAAATTAGAGCTTCGCCAGGATATTAGAACAAAAACATGGGTCACTTTGCCGTGGAAAAGAAATATAGTCGTTGGAGGCTGATATATCTATTCAACTGCCACTCCGAACAGATCGAAAAGCATTGTTGGCTCATCACTAGACCATTAGACCACGCCATAATGGACAGAACCTGAGTTAAGGAAGCCCCATATCCATTGCAAACGATCTGTTATAGATTTACTTACTTAATCCATTGCGCCATGCACGGAAAACACTTTTTCTAATCGTGAATTTGAGTCCGCAGACTACCTAAATTGTGAACAATGGTTACTCCACCCTTTCTCTCTACCTTACTACAATACCTACGTTACTTTGAGAACCTTAGCTATTGATCCTGAGGGTATATGTCTGACAAATTTAGTGTAGTTGAAGAATCTGTAAGAGAGGTACTCGCTAGCCTTAGAGCTGAAAGAGTCATGTCAGAGCGAGGATTGTCTACAGCTTTATAGGCATCATCGACGGGAGGAATGCAAGCTTCCCCGTTGACTGCTTGAGAAAAAACATCCCGAGATGACGCATAAAGAAGAACCAAACATAACGATGATATGGCCAATGCGAAGTTGGTTCCATCCATCCTACCTGCTTACATACCACCTCTGAGCGGTGAGATCAACAGATATAATGTTCCTAGAGACTTTGAGTACACTCTAGTCACTGCATACCTGCCGAAAGGAGTACGCACAGATCATGACAAGATTGCAACATTGAAGTTTAGTGGCTTCAACCTGAGGGATTGTAAAGTTTACAACATACTTGCCCCGTACAACTACCTAACTAGAACCAAGAAAAAGAATTCGAAGATCCTCCCTCAGCAATGAATGATGAACCTCGCGCAGTCCACTCTGCTCAACGTTATGAAGATACTGCACCTCGACAGACACCAGGAGGTGAATGCTTGTGTGAAGATGCTGTTGGCAAGTTACCATGGAGGATACTTATGGTTGAACCATCGCATAATAGTTGATCCAACACTGATCAACCAGATCATCGGGCTTAGCATGCATGGCCCTGATCCCCACGATTACTATCCTGGAAAGACCGTGGATCGCACTCTTTCTCAGAAGATCAAAGAATCCTATGGCGATGTTGAGAAAGGTGCACGAGGCTATAAACTAGATTCTATTGAAAGTGGCACAATGCGCCTCACATGTCAATTGATTGCAGGGAAGTTGGTATGCAAGAATCGACCCATGCAAATATCCGGCTTTGTAGTCGAACTAGCAGGGAAGTGCGTAGAGGGACTACAGATGAAATGGGCAAAGTACCTAGTGAATGAACTAGATATTGACTACAGAGAAGCCCAGGATCAGGGGCATGAATTTCATTTTAGATGGCTATTGATACTTATAGCTTTCGTTGCATGGGAGCTACCGAAAGGTGCAACATTCCCCGACATTGACCCCTTTAAACCACTGGCTACGAAGTTTAGTACATTGTGGTACTCGAACGATATGAACAAGTAGTGGAAATCCAATGTCATATTTCATGACCCCAAATACTTTACACATGTTTCGACCTTTGATAAAGTTCAGTGCAGATCGCCATTTTATATATATTACAACACACGCTGATGAGAACAAGGAGCAACTTCAATCTTATTATAAGCTAACAAAATAAGACTTGGAGGAGATCACCAAGGAATGGTCGGCGAACCTCCTTATTCCAGCAGACCCTGTAGAAGTGTCTGACATTGATAGCCCAGAAGCTGCACAGAATACACCTGGGCCCAGTAAGACAAAGAAAACAAAGCAGACAAAGAAGAATGAGGAAATCCAAGATGTAGAAAATAGATATGTAAGAACCACATCCATTACACCAAAGCAAGGAGGTAATGGCGAAGACTTAGAGGAAGTCGAACATAGGCCAGGAGAGGAAGTAGAGATCATAAATAAAAGGAAGGGTTCACCTCTGGAGCCTTCCTCCCGGAAGAAATCAAAAGCACCCGTGACTAAGATGAAGACCATGCTCACTCCATATGACTTCAGTTTTCTCATCGCAGCTATGAACAAAGCCATAGAAGAGATAACAGAAAAGAAGGAAGCTAAGCAAGAGACAATGTACAACATAATTGAGATCAAGCTCCAAGGAGTACAGGAAGCTCTCCATTCTAGCCTCACAGTCTCCTCTGCGCCCCTGCCAAAATGAACAACAAAAGAAGGAAATGAACCAATTCAACTCCACAAGATTGTTGACACATTTGAAGTACGACTTCAGAAGGCACATGAACAAACAACCTAGGCCACCTAGGCCTTAAAGCAAGAACAAGAGGAAATCATCGAGAAGTGTCGAGTTGCGCACCAAGAGAAGGACACTATCCAAGCGAAATTTGAAGAAGACGGAGCGAAGATCCAAAAAGAGAAAGAGCATCTGCTCATGAAGTATATTGGGATTGAAGAAGAAGTCAATAGAGCATTTCACTCTGTGACCGGCTTAGAACAAAAGGTAGAAGAACCCATAGAACGACAAGTGATGAAGCTTGCTGAAGTTATTCAACAACTTCAACAAATAGTCATGGAATTAGAGCTTCAGACCATACCACAGACCCCACAAGAAGTGCGCGACCAACAAGAAATAAATTCCCGGAGCACTGTAGAAAGGATTAAATCACTCACTGAGGAATGCAAATAGTTAAGTAGCAGAAGTGCGCAGATCTACGAGAACCTAACCGAGAACCCATAATTGCATAAATTGGAGTCACATCTCCAAGAGGCGAATTATGATGCCGAAAATCTACAGGTGCAGCTGAAGGCCTGTGACCCATAGAGAGAATGAAGAGGTTTCCAGAGCAGCGCACAACCCAACAAAATATTCACACGCTTCAGAGTAAAGTAATGGAAGTCTCTCAACGACTTCAACTAGTGCAAGAAAAGGCATGTCAATTGTTCACTGAAGTTGAAAGTCAGGGAGTAGAACTTGAATAGGTTGTGAATACAACATAACAACACCTAGAAAGGATGGTGAATGAGGCACTCATCCAAAAGTTTGTCGAGCAAGAGGCAGTAGCAATGCAGCAGGTCGAAGCAACTCTAGCCAATCTCGAGGAATTCAAAGCAGAATTGGTCAGACCTGAGTGACTCGGGACAAGTCATAGGTGAGTGTTGGGGGCCTGTTGGCCCTTGACCAATTTTTGAGGAACACTTGCTCATATTTTACCATTTTTTGGACTTCAACAGCCTGTGAGAGATGGAGTGCCAGGTGAAGAAAATATCACAGGATATCGGTCCACTTTTGGGCCCCTTTTAGGGTTTTGGGTTAATGTAATGGGAAAGGGATGTCGGCCCGTGGGTTTACCCACACTTAGGCCCACTTTTGTAATGTATAAATAGAAGGATAGGCAATGTAAGAAGTAGTATATGTGATTGATTAGTGCAATTGGTAGTGCATCTACGTGATGTCGAATAAGTGTTATGTGCGAACTGTGTAAGGCCTGCAAGGCTAAGTGCAAGTTACTGTGTGGTTGACATAGAAATCTAAGTGATGTAACGCAAGGAAGGAGTGTCTAGTGAGATGCACAGATCTTCTGTCATATGCGAAGAAGGGTTTTGGAGGCTTTGTGCTTGTAACAGAATGAAGATGATAATAAAGAAGAAGATCTTGTGGATGTATCCCCAGGGGGGGGGGTGAACCACGTAAATTTGTGTGTTATGCTCTGTGCTTTGGTTCAATGTGTTTATCTTTTCTTATTCTATGTGCTTTGATATATCCACTTATGCTCTGTGCTTCTTAGATATATATGATTGTTAGATCTGATGTGTATGGGGATGCTTAGTGATGATCTACTAGATATGATTTGGGTTACTATGGTTAAGTGCTGAAACACTGTAAATCTGAGTATTCACTGCGAAGCTTTGTGCTGTCTGTGAAGTATAATAAGGGTTAAATATTGATGAATGATCTATGATAAGTGCAATGTAAAAGATATAATCACAGATCTGTGTCCCAACCAAGGTTGTAGACACTTGAGTCTTGCAACCACCCCTTCCTCTACCTTGGGTGAGACTTCATCTTCTTTATAGGTGTCGCCGAAAGGGCCGGTAGTTAGGGCTTTGTTGGTGCTCTCTTGAGTGTTGAACCCTGGGTCTACCCCTGTCCCAACAAAAATCAATGCATCATCTAGACTCCACTCAACTAGTCAAACTGAAGTGAAAACTGAAGAGACTATTCTCCTAGAGGAATATTCTCCCTAAATTTAGGAGACTGGATAAAGACTAATAAACATAGAAAAAAAATTAGGAAAAATAAATCCTAGGTGTGTGTGAAGTAACTCCAACACCCCCCTAAACATCACTATGGTGATAATAAAGAATGGGTCCCGACAACGAGGCCATGTTAGGTACACAAATACAAAAGATACACTGAAATAAAGTAAGGAAAGTGGGAAAACCTCATGGTAAAAACCACCGCTCAAGGTACAATGTATGTAAAAAATAAGAACTACAGTTTCTAGGCAACTGTGTTCTTCACTCCAAGACGAATTCGCAGAAAATGAAACTTCTTCTCGATGAATGTCTTGGTGAAGATGTCTGTTGTTTGTTCTGATGAAGGACAAAAATGTAGGTCAGTGATCCCATCATGTACTAAGTCTCATATGTAGTGCATGTGGATCTAGATGTGCTTCGTCCAATGCCTATGAACTGGATCTCTACAGAAGTTCAGAGTGCTTTGGTTGTCACACGAGATGACGATCAAACGATGAAACTGAATGCCCAACTCAATGAGAAAATATTGTAGCCACATAACCTGAATGGTTATGTTAACTACCCCTCTGTACTCTACCTCGGCTGAAGAAAGAGAAATAGAAGCCTTCTTCTTTCTCAACCAACAAATAGGCCCAGAACCAACACTGAGTGAGTAACCATATGTGGACTTTCGATTAGTATTATTTCCAACCCAGTCAGAATTAGGGAACCTGATGAGATCTAATGTTGAGTCTGCTGCATAATGAATCCCAAAGGTGATGGTGCCCTGTACGTATCGAAGGATACACTTTGCAACCTTCCAATGTAGCTCATGCAACTCCTACATGAACCTATAAACTACACCAACTGCATAAGAGAGGTATGGTCTAGAGTGTGTGAGATACAACAAGCTCCCCACTAGCTATTTGTACAGTTTGTTGTCAACTAGTGGAGTGTCCCCGCCATCCTCAAGTTTGAATCCTGGTAGGAAAGGAGTCAGAGCATACTTGTAATATGTCAAGTGAAATCTCTCAAGGAGATCTTGAGCATACTTGGCCTGAGACAGTTTGATTCCTGATGAATCCTGACTGATCTCAAGTCCAAGGAAGAAGTATAGTGGATCCATGTCCATCATCAAAAACCTATCATGTAGAATCCTCTTGACTACAACAATCGCTGAAGTCGAGAAACCAGTGATCAACAAATCATCAACATAAAAAACTAAGAGTAATGAATCAGTCATCCTAAGCATTTATACATCCAGGTCTGATTTACAATGTACAAAGTTCTGTGACAACAAGTAGAAGTCCATCTTGGCATACCATGACCTCAGAGCCTGCTTGAGGCCATAAACAGACTTCTTTAGTTGACAAACCAAAGATGAATCCTGCATAAATCCCTGGGGATGCTCCATATAGATCCCCTCAGAGAGATCACTGTGAATAAATGCAATATTCACGTTCATCTAATGGAATTCCCATCCCTTGGATGCTGCAATGGAAAGTGCCAAATGTATGGCATCCATATTCGCTACTGGAGTGAAGGTCTCATCATAGTCAATGTCATGCACTAGCTGAAATCCTTTGGCAACAAGCCTGGTTTTGTATCTGCTAATTTGTCCATCCTCTACGCTCTTGGTCATGTAGACCCATCTGCACCTGAAAATTTTTCCTTCCAGTAGGAAGGGGAACCAGATCCCAAGTTTGGTTCTCGAGGAGGGAGTTGTACTCCTCCTGCATGGAAGATTCCCAAAAGGGATTTCCAACAGCCTCGCCATAAGACTGTGAATTTGAAAACTGAACCAAGAGAAGATGCTTGGAGGGAAATGTTTCAGTGGCAGTGAGTGCAATAGGAGGCTCCTCAAAATCAGATTGAGTCATCCTAGTATCGGCTGGATCACCAACAAGATCTCCTGCATCCTGAAGAGTAGTCTAGGCCAACTTGGGCCTCTGCTCTGGCTTTGCATCTGCATCTAGATACATGGACTCTGCATCTGACTGTACTGACTATGTATCCAGATCATCTGAATCCTTTGAATCATAACTCTCATCTATAGAAGAGTCGATATGTGTATGCTCATCATCTCGAATAGGTGGAAGAATGAAGGTGTCTGCATGCATATGCTGAGGTACATGCGAGACACTTTCCTCGAATTGGACACTACGCTCAATGATGAGCCGGTCCAAGGAAATATCAATAAGTTTGTATCCCTTCACATCGTCGGGGTATCCAACAAAAATACACTCAGTTCTATGTGGATCAAGTGCCTTCTTATTTTCAGAGGGAATCCAGGCTCATGCACATGAACCAAAAATACGAAAGTGGGTCACTTCTGGTTTGAGGCTGCTCCATGCCTTGTAGGGGGTCTTATCCTTGACAAATTTATGGGGAGATCTGTTTTGGAAGTAGGTTGCACAATTAAGTGCTTCGGCCCATAGTCTCTGTAGTAGTGAATTTGCATGTAGAATGCAAGATTCCATCTCTTTTAGAGATTTGTTTTTCCGCTCAACAACTTTGTTTTGTTGCGGAGTATAAGGAACTGTGTGTTGTAACTGAATCCCTACCTCATGAAAAATATTCTGGATCTCATGATTGACATACTCTCCCCCATTATCAATTTGGAGGATTTTGATTTTCTTTCCTGACTATGTCTCAACCAGGGCTTTGAAATATTTGAGGTGTTGAAAGACCTCGAATTTTTGCATGAGAAAATAAATCCATTTGAAACGTGAGAAATCATAAAAAAAAATGAGAACAAACCTCACTTTACTAATTGATGGATGTGGAAAAAGGCCCATGAGGTCACCATGGATCAGATCTAAAGGAGAGGAAGCTCTCTGAGTCTTTCCTTTGTCGAATTTCTCTTGAGGGTGTTTTCCAAGAACACATCCCTCACATATTCCTTTGGAGAAATGGATGTATGGTAGACCATCAACCAATCTTTGCTTGCTAAGCTATTGCATATATATGAAATTCAAATGCCTGAACCTTTCATGTCATATCCTAATACTTTCATTAGCATGGGTACATAGTAAAGCAGAATCTAGTTCAATAAATTCAGAAAATGTATACAATCTATATTGATGATTTACCTCACTGGTAGAAACCCTGGAATTGGTTTGCATGTCATAGATGTCCACTGCATTAGGTGTGAATATGACTTTCTTTCTGGTGCCAGAATTCATCATCTGATACACGGAGAGAATATTGATGGAAAGTTTGGGAATGTGCAACACATTCTCGAAGCTTTTGTTGGTGAGTTCAATCCATCCTTTTCCGGTGACCTCAACTGGAGATTTGTCCCCCATCATAATAGGAGGACCTTTGCATGCATCCAATGAAGAATAGACTGCTTTTGTGGCAACCATGTGATGTGATGTTCCTGAATCTACGATCCAAGCATCGAGAGAGGATTTGATGGAAATCAAGGCATGGCTAGAATTTCCTTTTTTAGGATTCTGATATTTAGATTTTTAATATTGATGGATTCCATATTGCAAAGTAAGTGCATGTGCATTTGGGCCTTTGATTTTTCCCATGTTGATGAGATTAGTTTGTTCTTGTGTCAGGGATTTGATAAATTCCTCAAGAGAAGGCATCTTCCAGGTGGCTCCAAAGGTGAATTTGATTGAATGGAATGTGGATATGAACACAGAGAATTCAGGACCAAGTTTGGAGAGAATGGTGAGAACCATTTGTTTCTCCTCCTTAGATTTATCAACCTCACAAGCTTTGAGTTTTGACAGTAAATCCTTGTATTTTGTAAAGAAATATTGGAGATTGTCGACTATTTTTGGATCCAATGTGAGCAATTCCACTTCGAGCATGTGTCCCCTCATATCATCCTATTTTCCAAAGATCCCTTCGAAGGTGTTCCATGATTCATTGGGGTTTTTACAGGAAGATATGTGAAAAACGAGATCGTGAGAGATGAGACTGCAAATTGTTCTGAATGCTTCATCCATTCGATTTAGGTACTTGGATTTTTCTATGGATGATGTCGGTTCTGTCTCTGTATTCAAGGTTAACCTGTACAATCCTTTGGTTTGGAGATGCATGATTATTCTCTTCTTCCATGCAAAGTAATTGTAAGGTGTAAGAATGAATTCTTTGGGAATTCCATTTTTTTGCTGTCTTCAATCTTTGGTACCTGCAAGAATAATTTGATGTAGCTTTTGATTAACAGTCCATTGGCTCTGATACCATGTCAATGTGTTGAACATGCACATAATATATCTAGCTAGAAAATACCACAAACATTTTCAGAGAGAAATTGAGAAACAAGAATCAAGAGAGAAAGAATGGAAGAATTATCATTAACTGCAATGAATAATGAATAATTTACACATGATATACTATGTATAAATCAACCAATGAGCACTATAGGTGAAGCTAATGCGCCATAGTGGTGGTATAGAGTGATATGGACACACACCAACAGTTACAGGAGTAAACTTCCACCTATTCTAGTCTCTCGGACAGTTACGAGAGTGAACTGCCACCTAGCTGAGTTAACTAGTCTACCAATCTTCAGTTAACTGACTAAAATAGAGTGAAGTGAGGAGGAGATCATGGAATCATGGGTAATGTTCTAGTCTGGTTATGGTGCCAAGTCCAATGTGCATTATCTGGTGAGGATCCCAATGTTGCATGGTGACAAAACTAATGCAACATCTAGACTCCACTCAACTAGTCAAATTGAAGTGAAAATTGAAGAGAATATTCTCCTAGAGAAATATTCTCCCTAAACTTTAGGAGACTGGATAAAAACTACTAAACATAGGAAAAACCTTAGGAAAAAAAAATCCTAGGTGTGTGTGAAGTAACTCCAACATATTCTTTTCATATATGAGTGACGTAAGTAAATTTTTGTAATTCATTTCATGTTATTGAATGTTTCATGGTAAATTTTACTTGTTCGTATTGAATATCTTGCTTGGTAAAACCCTAAGAGACGAGCATAAGTGCTTCCTCCTCTCACAAGGTTAATTTCATCCATAAAATTGTGATGGAAATCCTACCTAGGGTTAGACTCCTAAAGCCTTAAAGTGCTATCACTTTAGGATTTTGAGTCTAGACTCTTGATTGTGACCTAGTTGAAGTACCTAAGAAGGGAGAAAAGGTTGCTACAGCCCAAAATCGATTGCACCCTACTAATCCTTCTCCTTAAGGTTTGAACCCTAAGGCCCTAATGTGATAACACCTTAGAGTTCAAGCCCTACCTCTTAGCCTTTTCTAACTTCATCTCCAAAATATATTGCATTGTTGTTATCAAGACTTCATAGCCCTAAGGCACTAATCATTAAAGCTCTCTTGTGGTGAAATTGATAAAAAAATTCTCTATTCTCAATCTCTCAAGCTATCTACTAACTTAACTAACACTAACTTAAGCTAGTTTTATTGAAAACTTGTTGTTGTTGCAAAAATTTTCTACAACCATCTAAATACTCTCTTATTTGTTGCATACATTGATCTAAAGGTGGCTTAAACTTACCAGAAATTGCATATAAAAATTGGGTATTAATCTACTAAGAAATTTTGATTTTATAGTGTCAATTGTTGCATTTCTGAGGCATATTTATTGTTGTTGTTACAAACTTGTACTTGTTGTTATAAACTGTTGTATTGATGCAATTTTATACAAGCTATAACACATTATCATTGTCTAGTGTCTTATGAGGTTTTGATTGCATGATTATACTTGGAAATCAATCATATATATGCTATAAGTGTTCTTGTTTCAGGCATGTGCTCAAACAACTCCATACCTCATCCATTACACGAACCTAGAATTTTCATTAGGTGATCAAGAGAGGGGGAGTAGGCTTGACTAACAAATTTGCTACTTTGATCCCTTGTGGTCATCGGGGAAGCCTCCCTTGTGGAGGACCTCCTCCATCACTAAAATGAGGGGATTTCTTACTAAGGTGATAATGGTAGGATATCCTATAGTTACGCAAGATTTGGTGACCTTGTGCTAGGATTTGCACAACTACAAATCCTTCGATAGCATTTTGGCGCCGTTGTCGGAGAGGATTGAGTCAATATCCTCAACGACATATCTTTTGATGAGATTCTCCTAAATCCTTGTTGACGGGCGATATTGACCACTCGTCAACTTAAGGGAATAGTCCGGTCCGAGGTTGTTTAAGTGTAACCTAAGCCGTTTAAGGTAACTATCCATGATGGGTTTAACGACTCCGTTGGCCGGTGAAAATATCTATTTAATAAATGATGAAAAAATTATCTACCAACTATTAGATTTATGTTATTTACAATGATGTATTATATTAGATGACTTTACACTTAATTACAAAATTTACAAAATGTACAAAGATACAATATTTGCTAGAAAGTCTTGTGAAACAAAAAGAGTTTGCAAAGGGAACTAAATCCTAGGCAATATGAGATATTATGAAATCTAATTTTTAATATATTAACAACACTTAAATATTCTAACTTATATTCAAACCAAACTTAATCAAATTAAATAAATAAATATAAATGTAATTTGTAACATTTCTGGCTTAAATGAACAAAGCATTTAAACTTAGTAAAGATTTACATTTATCAAAACGAAATAAAGGAACTAAAATTGACTAACCTATCCCAGCCAAGAGCGGAATGGAATCTATTGGTTGAATCCTTCGTTATAAATATTCATCGAATAATCCACCTGTAAAGAGAAATATTTGCAAGGCAATTGTGCGACTCAAGTACTACAATGATTTTGGTTAAAGAAACTTAAACAAAATAAAAGAGTCTTGATAAAAATGTAGGAAGTACCAACCCTCAGATTTAACTCTTTATGAAAAACATATAAATGCAACATTTTAGTCAACGAAATTCATTTTATTTAACAGAAAAATATCGAACATATACAAATTATATAAGAAAAAGTTAATATAATTTTGCACATGTATCTATATAATGTTTGCATAAAGAATTGACATAAGTATAATAACGAATAAAGGAATATATATATTAATTGATTGAGAGAGGAAATGGATGGAAATACTAGCACGGCAATCAATTATTAAAAGTGGACAAAATCCTGGATTTAATAACACATAGTGATGCTACGTAGACTATGAACATATCACTGAGCAATGATAATATATTAAAATTATGAAATCACTCACAGAGCTAAAGTCTGAGGCAATCTAATGTTCATTTTCCTCATTTATAGTCTCCAATCCTATTCTTTACTCTGTCATTCCACCTCCTCCACATGCTTTCAATAAGATATATTTACACAAAAGAATGATTTTTCTAGATCCAAAAATAATGGATTCTGAAAAATGGATTGTGATTTTAAAAACGGAATGATCATAGAGAAATAGAGTCTCTGATATCCGTCTCCTTGATCGCTTGGTTTTTTATGATCACCCTTCCAATACTCAGATCTTCATCTTGTCTTTGTTGGGATTAACCATGCAAATTTGGAAACTGGCCACGACCAAATTTATGAAGAAATCCGCTTAAGAAAACAAAACATATCTCCGAGATGTTTTTCGTTTTTGAGGAAACCATTCTTATGGAGATTAAATGGGCTCATTCTAGAAATGGGTTTTCAACGGTTTCTATAAATTCTTCACCGTTTGATCTAAATCAATCCCACACAACTGGATTTTTGTTTTGGCACGTGTTTCCAAACCATCATTGTTTGAACAAAATATAGGTGCGGGATCAGATCTTAGAGTAAAATCATTTTGCTTCTTGGTGAATTGCATAACCCTTGCAACGATCTCCAAAACTCATACTACATTTGATTGATTTTCTTTAACATATTTAGATGAACAAACCATGCCATGATCAACTCCGGAACCAATAGACTCCAAGAGCAACCAAAAATCCTGTAGCTAACTGACTTCCCAGTATTTCGATTTGTGTCTCCATCCCCAAGATATCCATGTATTACTTGAAAATAATAATACACCATAAATTAATATCAAACCAACTCATAACAAATTAGCTACAAAATCTATGATTATGTAGTTTCTCTTATTTAAACAAATAAAATACAACATCAAGGTCACTCTAAAAAAAATGCAAACCATTTGAATCCAATCAAATCAAAGGGAAATAGATGAAGAATGCAAATAAAACTAAAGGGACCCTAATATGCAATAAAAACATGGTGAATAATTAGGGGGGGTGTTGTTCACCACAACAAATGGCGACTTACTGGGACGAAGCAATTATCTCTAGTTTTGTAATATGAAACCAATGAAATATTAGGGAAGAATATCAAGACATTTCTGTAATGCGAAAGGAAATAAAATCACCTAAGAAAAACTCCATCTGTGATTCTTGTAAAAGTAATACATGTTATTTTTGTAGATCTGGAGCATTCTTTATCGGAATTTAGAGGTTGAATAAGGTGACCCCATTTTTATCGTTATTATAAATAGAACACAGAAATTTTACCAATAATAAGTTCTGGTAAAAGAGAAATAATCAGGAAAAAATTAGTTGTAAAGGAGGAACTTCAATACCACAGGCATGGCCTTTGCTACCAGTAGGCATTCATATCCTCGACAGGGTTTCCTTTTAACCCACTTCAAATGATTTTGTCCCGACTACATGGGTTTTATGTAACTTGTAGATCCATTAGTTTTATTTTATTTATTAAAGATCAACTGAAGAACACCGTCTCAGCTTGGTAACTAGTTGGTAATAATGTCATACACTGAATCTCATGTAGTGAACAAGTTGGCTCATGATGAGACCCCTTGTCTTACAACTTTATAGTTGAAATCCATTACCTTGGTTTGGTAGCTAGTAGTGGTAATGTCACTACAAAAATATCCTATGATCATGGTAGGCCAACTCATAATGAGACCTCCTATCCCTCAGTCGACTCATAGTTTTGGATCAAGGTTATTTTAAATTAATCTCAAAGAGATTACCTATAGGTAGGGAAGCAAATCTGAAGACTTCTTAAAAGTAGTGAGATGGTGTAAGAAGTTTTGAAATTAACCAACACTTAACTGATGTACTAAGTTTTCCCAAAAATGATTATTTTAAAATTAGATCGTTTGATGCCTATTGAATGGGTTGAAGATGATCTTCCTAAGTAATGATAAATAATTCCATAGAAACTATCAACACAATGTGTAGGATCAGAGAAGAGAATTTCCAGGATGTTTGATGTGATGCATAAAAGAAACATCTTGTTCAAGATTTCCCTTTAAAAATCAGATTTCAGGATTAAAATACCATAAAATTTTGTTGAACCCAGTGTGGAATCCACACATAGAAAACAAACCAAATCTGATTTTTCTACATAGAAAATTAGAAACTCAAAATCCATTCAAATAAAAAAAAAAACAAAGAAAACTTCAAGAAAATATAAGAACTAATTTGATAATAAATAAATAAAACAAAACCATGCTTGAAAAAACTAGCATCTCAATGATAATGAAAATCACAAAACGAACAAGAAGAACTGAATCATTCAGTGGTTTGTGTATAAGTATGTTTCTTTCTTTAATATAGATGAGATGTTATTTTAATCCATCTTATTATGAAAAAGAAAACAAATGTCAGAAGAAATTAAAAGAAGCTAGAAAAAATCCTTAATTAAGACAGGTGTGGTTAGGTGCAGTGGTAAGCCATCGCCATGAAATCTTACGTCAAGGTAAAATTAATTTAAAGTGCAAATACCTTATATCTTTACTCTCTCTTTAAAATATTCATGTTTTATAATGTTTGAAAACATTTCGTCATGATAATGTGTTTTGGAAAGGAAATGTTGAAGAAAAAACAGTCACGAAAAAAAAAAGAGAAAGACAATATAAAGTGGAATTTCCTGACAATATTTAGATGATGGCTCTCCTTGTGCATTTGATATCCACACATTTCCATAACTGCTTTTTTCAAAAGAAAGAGTGAAAAAACAAACAAAATTATATTATTCTAAACCTACTCTAAACTACTACATAGATCAAAATGCTAAGTGAAGTTATGCTTCCAATGCAACCAAAAAAGTGTCTTCAATCCTGCAAGACACATAAAATTGAAGATCAAAATAAAAGGTTGAAGTACTTGCAAACACAAAGGAAACATGTCATACTTACCTCTTTGATTTTCATTCAGAAATAAAGTAAGTATATCCTTACCATTGATTCGATTTGAGATATGAATCCTCCAACCAATTTGCAATTATGTCTTAATATGGATCACTAAAGCATGGAAGAATGTAACTGAGTTTAGAAAACTTGCCAAAATTATGGGGACCTGACATAACCATCGATTGAGATCGAAGTGCCTCATTCTCTTGACAATTCTCCATCTGTTCATAAATTTCTTCACATGGAGGATATGGAAAAAACACGCCATGCTTATGTCCTACATTTTCAATAAGAAACAAAGTAAGCACTAATTTTCCTTTACTTTGAATTTTTTTTAGATATGAATCCTCAAGCCAATCTTCGATCCCATCATAAAACTTTGAATGCAAATTATAACTTTGATGAACTAGATCTGCCAATGGTTAACACATCATATGAGGATTCATTATAGAAATCAGATTGTTGATTTGAGCATTCCCTTTGATGAAATGAATTTGTTCAAACTGTGAAGTATAATCATGAAAATTTGAACTAACCAATGAATAAATATGAACTATAGAATCTGTGATCTCT
>JZKD02S1225903.1:7218-33042 GCA_000966675.3 Picea glauca | reverse complement strand
ACCGTTTTCCAGATTACCAACTCTCAAACCCTCATAACTCCATTTCAATCGCTGATACAAATCTTGATCAACACTTGGATGAGTACTTGGAAAATTTGAATCCACTGTTTTCATCTGACTTAAAGCAAGCTTCCACTCATATATAGCTATGTTGCCAATCTTCGTTAGTTGCGGTTCCCGTCACAGTATCGATTGCTTTCTGAGACCAGAGTAGATCACAGCGGACTATGAATATAAAAACAGCAGAGCATTCTAGAACAGAGAAAACAGACCAGAATATGAATACAAAAGCAGGGAGCAAAGCCAAGAAGAGGCAGATAGATGGGTATATATGCCGAGGGGAAGAGGAAGTTAATAGATGATAAGTTGGATTGGATTCGATGGGATGTTGAAATATATAAAGGAGAAGCAATTGTTGCGTTCCCAACCAAATCCAGGAGGTGGAAAAGCAATAAGAATAAGTTTGTCATTATCATTTTGCACAAAAAGTTTATTCCCTTACATTATTTCAGCGACAACTTTTATTGATTACTCCTGCACTCACTGAACAAAAAGTTTATTCGATGGAGTTGTTTATTGATTATTATTATTAATATTTCAGAAAACAACTTTACTCGATTACTCCTCAACTCACCGACCTAAACGTCAAAAAGTTTATTCCATGTGTCCATGATTCATTCGCACGTAATTGTACCACAGCTTTATGTTATTAAAATTTGTGGATTAGTTTACTTACTGTGTAAGGTTTCCCATGAGCACTCACACCATTTTGTACCAAAAAGTTTATCCATTACATTATTTTAGCAACAACTTTAATTGATTAGTCCTCCACTGACTGACCAAAAAGTTTATTCCATGGCTAGAGGATTCAATCACACAGCCTTGCACTACAGCTTTATGTTATTAAAATTTGTAGATTATTTTACTTACTGTGTGACAGGTTTCTCGTGATCACTCGTACAATATTGTATCAAAATGTTTTTGTCACTGATAGTGAAGTTTCATTATACGGTTGTGTCGTATTTAATGTTGCCTCATGGTATATATACATCCTCTGATTTTATTGATATGTTCTTTTGTTGGACAGTTATCACGGGTTGTTGTTTGCTAATGCACGCTAGCTCATCATGGATTGGCCTATCTAATAGGCTACCTCGACACCCCTCCCATATCTAAATTTGGAAAAGTTTATAATGTCTTTGAGCATTTCTTTAATTTGAAAAGGGGATTTGATGCACATGTTTGGGTGGTTCTCTTATTAGATGTGGCTTACTTGGCATGATTCATATGACTTGTGGACCCTTGGAGGGTGTACTTGTTTGTATTTGCAGGACCTTGCCTAATGAAAGCTACTCGTGAAGGAACTATGCCACTAGGACCTTCATAGGGTCTTGGAAGCCCATGAAATGGATGCTAGAACCCACGTTCAGGACACCATTGATGATGAGCGTTGCACATGGAGGATGAAGGAAGTTTCCTTTGGAGGCATCCTAGCATCATTGGAGGATGAGCTTTCACCTTTATCCACTTGGACGTTGGCCTTTGGAGGCCTAAAATGTCATCATTAGCCCTTGACGTCATCCTCGGGGCTAGGGTTTGATGGAGCAAATGGCACTTGGGCACTTGAGATCATGACACATGGCCTTTGGAGGCCCAACCTTCCACCATTTCAGCCTTGATGTCACCTTTATGAGCCTTGCGTCACCCTTCTAGGGCATGACATCATCTTATTAGGAATTATTTTAATGTAAATATTGTATTTTGAATTTATGAAAATATTGTTAGAGGGGTTGGCCCTCTTATGTTTTTTTGTTGACAAATTAAAGTGGAAAAATTAGTTTGCAAGGCCTCATATAAATAGAGGACCTTTCCATTTCATTTTATCATCACAATTTCTCACTTTTTGTGAGAGAACACATATGAAATGTTCTCACTTTTTGTGAGAGAACACATATGCACTATCTCTTGGAGGTCAAGTGTGGATGCTTTTTTTCTGATTTTTGGATGGTATTGCTACAATTGGGGTTTATTCTTGTCATATATTGGTGAAGTAAGTAAATTTCCGCAATTTGATTTCATGCTATTGAATGTTTCAAGGTGAATTTTACTTGTTCATATTGAAGATCTTGTTTGGTAAAACCCTAAGAGAGGAGCATAAGTGCTTCCTCTCCTCACAAGGTTAATTTCATCCATAAATTTGTGAAGGAATTCCTACCTAGGGTTAGATTCCTAAAGCCCTAAAGTGATATCACTTTAGGAGTTTGAATCTAGACTCTTGATTGTGACCTAGTTGAAGTACCTAAGAAGGGAGAAAAGGTTGCTACAGAGCAAAAGTACTTGCACTGTAGTAATCCTTCTCCTTAAGGTTTGAACCCAAAGGCCCTAATGTGATAGCACCTTAGAGTTCAAGCCCTACCTCTTAACCTTTACTAGCTTCATCTCCAAAACATATCGCGTTGATGTTATCAAGACTCCATAGCTCTAAGACACTAATTATTAAAGCTCTCTTGTGGTGAAAGTGATAAAAAAAATCTTTATTCTCAATCTCTCAAGGTATCTACTAACTTAAGCTAATTAGATTGCAAACTTTCTATTGTTGCAAATGTTTGCTACAACCATCCAAATACTCTTTTATTTACATTGCATACATTGATCTAAAGGTGGCCTAAAATTACCATAAATTGCATATAACAATTGGGTATTAATCTACCAAGAAATGTTGAATTTCTATTGTTAATTGTTGCATTTCCGAGGCATATTTATTGCTGCTATTACAAACTTGTACTTGTTGTTATAAACTATTGTATTGCTGCAATATTGTACCAGCTATAGAAAATTATCATTGTCTAGCGTCTTATGAGGTTTTGATTGCATGTTTTTACTTGGAAATCAATCATATATATGCTATAAGTGTTCTTGTTTTGCGCAGGTACTCACACTGCTCCATACCTCATCCATTTCACGAACCTAGAATTTTCATTAGGTGATCAAGAGAGTGGGTGATAGGCTTGGCTAACAAACTTGCAACTCTGATCCCTTGAGGTCACCGAGGAATCCTCCCTTGTGTGGACCTCCTCCATCACTAAAACGAGGGCATTTTTTACTAAGGTGATAGTGGTAGCATATCCCATAGTTACGCAAGATTTGGTGACCTTGTGTTGGGATTTGCACAACTAAAAATCCTACGATAACATGTACAATTATGAATTCCAAGCTCATATATCACTCTTGCCAATTGTGACCATATTGTACTAAGTTTAAAGCTTATATTGATCTAGACTTATTTATTTGTGTCCCTTTATCCTTATGTATATTTACATCATGTAAAACTAAATTTATATATTAATGTTACATGCTAAATTAATTATAATATATATCCTAAACATTATATTATATGCTTTAGTCCTATTCTAATAAATGAATTTACAAGAAATATATCCCCATCAAGATGGAGGGTAGCTCAATCGTCAACCACAATAGCGACCAGTAACCTTGAAAGACTATCAGATTTGAACCTATGACATATCTCGTCCCCATCGACAACATGCCTTAGGTAGATGGTTCAACCAATTGAGTAAACCCTTGGAGCTAGCTAACTTAAAGGTCATTGAATGGGATTTGATTCATTACACGCATATAATTAATATGATATATAATAATAAGTTTATAACATAAACAAACTAAACAAAAAATAT
This sequence comes from Picea glauca, assembly GCA_000966675.3. Classification (NCBI taxonomy): domain Eukaryota; kingdom Viridiplantae; phylum Streptophyta; class Pinopsida; order Pinales; family Pinaceae; genus Picea; species Picea glauca. Next base: position 29,347 of record JZKD02S1225903.1, on the reverse strand, counting down.
ATATAATCCATTCATTCTCCCAAACCGCACATGGTCCACTACTGGAAATTTGAGGTTTTGGCACCACGATCGATTGGAAAAAGAGGTTTTAGCACAAATGAATGGGAATTCATTGTAAGATAGGGAAAACCTCCAATGTAAGGCCAGTACAAGGTTGGAGATATACTTTTGGTGCCTCTAGTTTGGATTTTGATGGTTGATTTAGAGAAATCATGTTGAAGTGAAAGACTTATTTAGGCCCTAACAATATTTACAGGAGTAAAATATCCATTAGACTTATGTAGGTCCCAACAATAATTACAAGATTAAAATATCCATTCAAAAGAGCACAAGGCAATTTAAATGACAAATCAAATATCCAAACAATAGCCTTCTAAAAAGGCCTAACAAAGTGAAATAGTTTACCAAACCTTTATTTTTGAAAAATCTGGACAAAAATATTGTGTTTAAAAATTGCATAGTTTGTTTCGTGTCTCTTTGTTTTTAGTAATTTGGGTGCGGAATTTGAACTTGTGATGTTTGTCATGTTGAATAAATCATTTTTTATTAAATATTTTTTGAGATGGCCAAGGCTCTTTAAGTGTGCACTGAATGGATGGAGGTCATATTTATTGAATGTATAAGAAGGAAAACCATGAGGAAATTCTTTGTCACATGGGACAAAAGATAGGCCATGATATGCTAGGTCAAAGATGGAGACTTCAACCCATTGTCATCGACCAAGGGATTAATTTAATAAGTTCAGGTGAGCCACACTTAATGTTTCCCCACCCTCCCTTTGTTGAGGTAATCCACACTTAATGTTTACTCGCCCTCCCTTTGTTGAGGTGAGACACACTTAACATTACCTCAGCCCTCAAAGAGAGTGTTTTCATTTCCGAGAGTTGTGTCCTCTTCTAATACTAAATTGAAACATTAGTCAATTGCATAAATGGCCTATCTTTATCATATTCTTATTGACATAATAAATTCCTTTCCAGTAGAAATTCTTCCCCAAGTCTAGTAGGAATGCTAACAAAAGTTATAGTTCCTCTTAATCGATGGGAACTTTGATCATGGAACTTTGCTCTTAGTGGTTTTGGCCCATATCAAGACACCAAAAACAATGGAATTTTGAACATGTGATGTTTGTCATGTTGAGCAAATCATTTTTTGTTAAATAATTTTTAAGATGGCCGATAGTATTTAAGTGTGCATTGAATGGATGGAGGTCATATGTATTGAATGCATAGGAAGGAAAACCATGAGGTAATTCCTTATCACATGAGACATACGATAGGCCATGATATGTTAGATCAAATATGGAGACTTCAACCCATTGCCATTGACCAAAGGAGTAAGTTAATAAGTTTTGGGTGAGCCACACTTAACGCTTCCTCACCCTCCCTTTGTTGAGACGAGCCACACTTAACACTTCCTCACCCTCCCTTTGTTGAGGCGACCCACACCTAAGGTTTCCTCACCTATCAAAGAGTGTGTTTTCATTTTCAAGTGTTGCATCCTCTTCTCAGATTGATTTGAAATGTTGGTTGAGTGCATAAATGTCCTCTCCTTATCAAATTCTTATTAACATAATCAACTCCTTTCTGATGGAAATTCTTCCCCAAATTTGGTAGGAATGTTATCAAAAGTTATAGTTCCTCTTGACTGATGGGAACTTTGATCATGGAACTTTTCTCTTAGTGGTTTTGGATCCTTTTAAGAAACCCAAAGCATTGGAATTTGAACCTATGGCCTATGGCGTCCCCATCGACAACATGCCTTGGGAAAATGGTTTAACCAATTGAGCTAACCCTTGGAGCTAGCTAACTTAAAGGACATTGAGTGAGCTTTGATTTATTACACACATATAATTAATATTATATATAATAATAGATGTATAACATAAACAAACTAAACCAAAAAAACAAATGAAAATAGACATTTATTTCTTTCATTCTCCCAAACCACACATAGTCCACTTGTAATATCCCTCGACCGAACACGATTTCAAATGTAATATAAATATACTTAAGTTGGTGAGTTGTTTTGACCTCATTTGGTAATGCACATCATGTGGCATAGTGCACGCATGAACTGCGCATTAAAATGATGTAATATGCACATCGCAGGATACTGCGCACAGTATGGAGGACAATGAGAATCGTGTATATGATATGTATTATAGGTTGGTGAGCCGGTTATTATAAGTTGGGATGCTTATGTTTTGGTATTAGGCTGGAATGCCTAGATGTCAAGGGCCAATGTGCCTACTTTGTACATGACTCATGATTAATATAAATACATCACTGCGCGTAGACCGACAATGATAAAAGAGATGGGGGACTAAACTTCACCAGTTAGGGAAAGGGAGGGCCAAAAGTCAAGGGAATATTATATTGATATTCCTAAACGTAAAGTATGGATAATTATTTTATCCTAAGTTCTAAAGTTGGAGACAAGTGGACCAAAGTAACTTCTGATATGACAAGTGTCAAGTTGGGGACATGCATTCATATCGTGGGGGACTTAGCTCATTTGGGTGATCGTTTCCACCGGGGGGGGAGGATTTTTCCAGACCAGAGCCTGACCATCATTTTCACCATCACTTTTCACGAAGAGTTCACAGTCATTCCTGTACACACTCAGTTATCTAGTCAATGATTCCATGACCATTTTCACTCATGCATTCTGTTATCCCTGAGACATCCATTTCACCATTCCATAACCTATTCCCATACCTCCTTTGGTTGGTGTACATGGTTAGCTTGGAGCGGGATTGAAGAAGCGGGTTGTCAGGCCCATGAGTCGTTCTCTGAGCGAGAGAATTGGCGGGGATTGATTCCTGAAGGTGTTAAACTGTAGCTACAACGCTCTGAGAATTGGTCTGGCCTGTTGCTAAAGCCCTAGAAGGGAAGTTGGGAAGCTAAGGGACTATTGAGTAGAGAAGGGGCACACTTCCTTGGGTGGGACAGGCATGTGGGGAATGAGAGGTTGTAGGCTGTTAGTTGAGTGAGCATCTGAGATGAAGTCTTTCCTGTTGTCCTTGAGCCTTAGCCTGGATAGGAGCCCTTTACCCTAGGTGGAGTTCAGTCCCAGCTCGGGGGTGACTCACTATTGAGAGTGATGAACAGTGTAGTTTATGGCTGGGAGGTTCGTGGACGATCTGTAAGCAGTTGGTGACAATATTTTTAAGATAAGTACCAATTGTATGATAAAAGGATATGTTGTTTTGTTATTTACATGCCTATGCTACGATTTTAGCATATATGTGATTATGATTGTTTGTGTGCTTATGGGTAATTTCCTGTAAATGCTGCATATCTGTAGTTACTGTTATTTCCATATAAAATTTGTATGTCACAGAAAGAAAATTGTTGTTTAACTTTAAAGCCTCTGCTAGAATGTTGTATGTATATGTTTTAGCTGCATGCAGTTTAAAGAGTAAATATAGGTGACATAACTCAGTTGATTATTGAGAATGTTACCTACTGGTGTCAGAGCATGAGTGGTTGCTCTGGAGTGGCACACTCCGGCCTGAGGTTGGCCAGGGAAATGTTACACCACTATTGGATATTTGGGGTTTTGGTGCCACAATTGATTAGAAAAAAGGGGTTTTGGCACAAAAGATTGGGAATTCATTGTAAAATAGGGAAACATTCCAATTTAAGGCCATTATGGGTTGGGTGAGAGACTTTTGGTGCCTCCAGTTTGGATTTTGATGGTTCATTCAGAGAAATCATGTTCAAGTGCAAGAGTTATTTAGGTCCCAACAATCTTTATAGGAGTACAATATCCATTAGACTTATTTAGGTCTCAACAATCTCTACAAGAGTAAAATATCCACTCAAAAGAGCATATGGCAATTTAAATGACAAATCAAATCTCCAAACAATAGCATACTAAAATGGCCTAGCAAAGTCAAATTGTTTACCAAACCTTTATTTTTGAAAATTTTGGACAAAAAATTTGTGTTTAAAATTGCAAAGTGTGTTCTGTGTCTCTTTGGTTTTAGTAATTTAGGTGACGGATTTGAACCTGCGATGTTTGTCATGTTGAATAAATCATTTTTTGTTAAATATGTTTCAAGATGGACAAGGTTCTTTAAGTGTGCACTCAATGGATGGAGGTCATATGTATTGAACATATAGGAAGGAAAAACATTAGGAAATTCCTTGTCATAGGGGACACAAAGAATTCAACACATTATCATTGACCAAGGGAGTAAGTTAATAAGTTCAGGTGATCCACACTTAATGTTTCCTCACCCTCCCTTTTTTGAGGCAAGCCATACTTAACATTTCCTCACCCCTCAAAAAGTGTGTTTTCATTTTTGAGTGTTGTTTCCTCTTCTAAGATTGAATTGAAATGTTGGTCGAGCACATAAATCTATTCTCCTTATCATATTATTATCAACATAATCATCTCCTTTCCAATAGAAATTATTCACTGAATCTGCAAGAATGTTTGCAGAGGTTATAGTTCTTCTTGATTGATGGGAACTTTGATCTTGTAACTTTTCTCTTAGTGGATTTGGCCCATTTTAAGACACCCAAAACATTGGAATTTTGAAAAAATGAGCAAGTCAAGAGGGAACTTTGTTTCGCCTGATTAAAAAAAAAAAAACTAGCCTTGTCAAAAAGATTATGCTTATCCACTTATTAATTCACTCCTTGACCAATGATATTGTCAAAAACAATTATGAGACCACTCTCTTGTTGGAGATATTACACACTCACCTCACTCACCTAGTGATTATTAATTCTTTCTTATTAATTTTGCTAGTCATTGTGAGGGTATCCTATTTTTTAAGATTTTTTCCCGAAAAATAGGGCACCTACTAAAAAAATAGGGGCTCTTCTCCTCTTCAGTTTGACTCCAGTTATGAGTTCAATTAACTAGTGGAGGACAACTCATACATGAAACCATTGTTTTTCTCACCGAGAGGGCGCATATTTTATGCATGAGGCTAGTGTAAGTTTTAAACCCATGAAGTAAAGCAATGCATATAGATTCTTAAGAAAAACATAATTTAATCAATGGCTCATACACAGAGTACACAAAGATTTTATACCGGAAACCCTTAACCGAGAAAACCTTTCTTATATTCCTTATCGAATTTCACCATTCACCATACAATATATATACAACGTTTTTAGGTATTCCGTAGATACCAAAACCCTAATCCCTTAATCCAAGATTAATTTAGTAAACCGCTAAAAATAGCAAAAACTGCCCAACCTCTAGAACCGTCATACGCAGTTGCCGAACCTGACGCGTCCACACACACACATGCAAAGAATATAACACATAACCAACATTCTCCCACTTGTTGTTTTCTTTGCATCCAGGGGTCTAGGGGATTATATAGTCAACAATCCAGGGCAACAATGCCCATTGTTACTCTACACCAAGAGAACTTTTTTGTGCTCACGGACTTTGTCAATGAATCTGCAACATTCTTCAAAGTGTCAACCTTTTCCAGCAACACCTTCTTTTCCTCAACCATGTCTCTCACAAAGTGATACTAAACATCAATATGCTTTGTCTTCAAATGATAAGCTGGGTTCTTTGCCAGGAAGATTGCACTCTGACTGTCACAATCTAATTGCACTGCTTGTTGTACCAACCCAATACCTGAACACAATATTTGTAACCATGCTGCTTCCTTGCTTGCATGAGTGGTTGCCATGTATTCAACTTCTATAGTTGAGAGTGCCACTACAGCCTGTCTTTTGCTCATCCAACTGATTTCTCCTCCAAATAGGTTAAACACATACCCACTTGTAGATCTTTTGCGATCCAGATCTCCAGCCCAGTCTGCATCAACAAAGCCATGTATGTCCACCACTCTATCCAATCCCGGTCTTCCTTGTTAGCACAATCCATAACTGGTAGTGCCACGAAGATACTTGAAGACCCCCTTTACTACTGTCCAATGCTCCTTCCTTGGTTTTGACATATACCTGCTCAAAACTCCACTGCATGTGCAATGTCCGGTCTAGTACAGACCAATGCATACATCAAACTGCCAACTGCACTGGCATACATAACAATTAGACATACCTTCAACCATGCCTTTACCATGTAGTGTTCGAAGGCCCTTTTCTCCAATATGCCCCAGTCTTTGATGCCACAGCATGGTCTTCTTTTCAGGGATGACATTGGTCTTGTCTTCTTTATTTGTCTGCTCAAGGACAACATAACTGTTACACCCATTAGTATAAGTGCTTCCCAACAACCTGTACAGAGTTCCACACCGAAATCCCCCCATCAACACCATTGCCCCTCGTACCATCTTGCAAGTGTTCTTTCCAAATACAATATCCACTCCTGCATCATCCAACTTGCTTACAAACATTAGGCTCCTGGCAAGTTTTGGAATGTGCAGAACCCTAGGGAGTGTTCTAATCCTTCCATCTTTTAGCAGCAACTTCACCCTTCCACGTCCCAAGATTTTTTTTGTCGAGTCATCTCTTAGGAATACATTAACACCATTATATTTTTCATATTCAGAGAACCAGTCCCTGTGAGGAGTCATATGGTATGATGCACCTGAGTTGATCAACCATACATCGCAGTCTGCATGTGTACTTGTAGATGCTAGGTAAACATCACCTCCTTCTTCAGTGGATATTTTCGCCTCTGTGGAAGATGTACTATCAAATCCCTTTGGTTTTTCAACCTTCTTAGACTAGCAATCTTTCTTATATTTCCCTGTTTTACCACACTTCCATCATTTCCTCAAAGATTTTCCTGGAGACTTAGATCTACCTGTAGATTTGGATCTCTCCCCTGAAGGCTTACCAGGATTCCTGTCTTGGGTACGACCTCTTACAAATAAAGCATCTGTGCTATGACCATCCATGTTTTTCCGCCTCATCTCTGAGACGAACAAAGTTCGCTCACACAAGAATTATCCAAAATACTTGGAATATAACAAAATAATCCATGTAGGAAAATGTATAAAATATATGAATAGATAAGATTGTATGAGATGATTACAATTGAGAATGAGGGCTCGTTTATATACCCACGTAGGGGTGCCCTTTACCAATAGTCATGTCCTTTGAGACGTGATCTTTCATTATTAATAATTATTATTTATTAATTATTATGTTATGAATATCTATAGTATATGTATATTTATGTTCATAACAATCTCTTCAAATAACAAGGATGAAACTACATTCTCATACTTCAATGTAGATTGAGTGGTACTACCAATTGCTACAACCAGATTATCCCAAGAGTCTGGCAAAGAACATAACAAAATAATACACTTATCTTCTTCTGCAATCGTAATATTAACATAGACAAGTTGACTTACCAGAGTATTAAAGGCATTTAGATGTTTTGTCATAGAATCTCCATCTTCCATTCTAAGATGATACAACTTCTTTCGAAGAAACAACTTGTTTACCAGGGACTTTGATTGATACAAATTCCCCAACTTATCCCATAGTTCCTTGGCTGTAGACTCTCCTGAGAAATTCAACAACACCGAATCTGCCAGGCAGAGTTGAATAGTACTCCTTGCTCTTCTGTCCAACTTCTCCCAATCTTCCTTTGACATACCAGTAGGTGGTGTACTGGTAGTTTGTGTACTGGTAGGTTGTGTACCAGTAGCCTGTGTGCTAGTAGACGGTGTACTAGTAGGCTGTGTACCAAGATCCACAACAATCCATTGTTCTTTGTCCACAAGAAGGTCCTCCATCTTCAACGTCCATAGCTCAAAGTTTTTCACCATTAAACTTCTGTATCTCGATTCTATAAGAGCTTGCCATTCTTCTTTCTGCACTCAAATCACAACTGCAAAAGCTCCCACTAAACCTAGGTTTATCACAGACCCAAGATAAACATGATCTATCAAGACCGAGCCAAACCCTCAACAACAAAGGCGTCCCTCTAAAGCCAAAAACGAGCTTTGATACCACATGTAAGTTTTAAACATGTGAAGTAAGGCAATGCATATAGATTCTTAAGAAAAACATAATTTAATCAATGGCTCATACACAGAGTACACAGAGATTAAACCGAAAACCCTCAACCGAGAAAACCTTTCTTATATTTATTATCGAATTTCACCATTCACCATACAATATATACAATATATAAAATGTTTTTAGGTATTCCGTAGATACCAAAACCCTAATCCCTTAATCCAGGATTGATTTAGTAAACCGTTAAAAATAGCAAAATCCACTAAAAATAACAAAAACCGCCCAACCTCCACAGTCGTCATACGCAGTTGTCGAACTTGATGCGCCCACACACACACATGCAAATAATATAACACATACCCAACAACTAGGAGGACGCATATCACATGCATGAATGTTTTTCTCTCTCCTCCACACGTGTGACTCAATTAACTAAGGTTTGCATTGACAATTGAATTAGACTAGGTGGCAAATAACTCTGGTTTCTATCAGTGACTGTCTACATCATTGAATATGACACATTCTCTTAGCTATGCAACTATCTATGGTGCATTCACTTATTATTAGGGATTATTCATGTATTTATTACTCACTTATGTATACAATTAACATGTTCATTCTCAATTCTTTCTCTCATTCTTGCTTCTTTCTCTTTGGTTCTTTTTGCAAGCTTTGTGTGAATTTTCTCTAGCTAGGTTCTCTATGAAAGGTTTCAGGGTTTCACCCAAACTTCACATGGTATCAGAGCTTTGTTTCTAAGAGAAGTTGCATAAGCACTTATTTGCAGGTACATAATATTGCAACAATTAGAAAGAGTGGAATTTCCACCTTCATCACTTCTTGTGCCACACAATTATTTAAAGTGGAAGCCAAATATTCTATTTATTCCCAAATGTAGAGGCTTATACCAAATAACCATGACAACAGAAGTAGAGCCTGATTCTGCTGATGAGAAAAATGATTTTCTCAACAAACAATATAGGACTTTTAGGCTTATCTACATTTTTGTTTCTTCTAAAATTCAATATCATGTAAAGGACTTATCACTTTCAACTCCAAACAAAGTATGGACCAAATTGGAGGCTCTCTTTGAGATAAAGGAATATTGTGAAGAATACATGCAGGATATTGACAAGACAAAGCCAACATAAAATCCATCGGAAGAACAAGCTTCTTAGTTTGAAGAGACTTTTACATGTGCCATGCATACATCCCATGAGCCACATGCAGAGACTCCCATGCATGCATCTCATGAGCCACATGCAAAGACTTCTACACATCCTCTTGCTCCAAACATTCAAGATGATGTCTCCTCCAATTTAGATTAGATTGGAGCTCTTTCTTTGGCCAAAGAAATGAATAATTTTTTGGTCTTTTTGTAGATTTTTCAAGGAAAAAAGGGGGCAACGAACTTCAAATTCAGTTTTGAAACCTTCTAAGCACAATTTGCAGAAACAAATTGGATATTTGAATTCCTCTTGGAAAAATAGCCAATTTAAAAAAAAATCGTCCGAAACGAAGTCCGGGAAGTGAAGTTATCAACATTTTAAAATCAACAAATTTTCAAGGTTTTTCTAGAAACGACCGCATGATTTGCAGAGTTTCATCCAAACTTCACATAGTATGATATTTTCATCTTCTTATTTTCAATAAGAGAAAGTTGATATATGATGACATCTCACTAGTACATCTACTTCATTATATTTGTACAGACATCTACATCTTCAACAAAATTTTCCCTGAGAATAAACTTGCACATTTGTAAGGTCTTCTTAGAGTGAAGGACATAGTTGCTTAGCAACTGCCTTTCTTTTCTTTTTCATTTTTGATGCATTGAGGGGTAGTTCCTATGAGGCTTTCCCTCTTTTCTCAATTTTTTCAGTGTTTATTCATTTAGATGCATTATAAAATGGGTACCTAACATGGCCTTGTAGTTAGGACCCATTCTTTATTTACACCATAGTCATGTTCAGGGGGGGTGTTCGAGATATTACACACTCACCTCATTCACCTAGTGATTATTAATTATTTCTTACTAAGTTTGCTAGTCACTATGATGGTCTCTTATTTTTTAGGTTTTCCCCCCTAAAAAATAGGGGCACTTCTCCTTTTTAGTTTGACTTTAGTTAGGAGTTCAGTTAACTAGTGGATGACAACTCATACATGCAATAGTTTCTTTTCTCACCAGGAGGACGCATATCTGATGCATGAGGCTAGGAGGGTGCATATAGTGTGCATGCATGATTTTCTCTCTCCTCCACACATGTGACTCATTTAACTAAGGTTTACATTAACAATTGACTTAGACTAGGTGGCATATAACTCATGTTTCTATCAGTGAGTGTTTACATCATTCTAGATCACTGACTATGGCACATTCTCTTAGCCATGAAGCTATGCCACATTCACCTATTATTAGGGATTATTCATGTATTTATTACTCACTTGTGTAATACAATTAACACATTCATTCTCAATTCTTTCTCTCATTCTTGCTTCTTTCTCTCTGGTTCTTTTTGCAAGCTACGTGTGAATTTTCTCTAGCTAGGTTCTTTGTGAAAGGTTTCAAGGTTTTACCCAAACTTCACATCTCTAGCATAATACTTGTGCCACTGAACTCCATACAACAACATGCCACGTGGTTAAAGTCTCCATTCTTTCCCATAGATCATAAAGGGCTAGAAGGAGAGCTTGGGGGCCAACCTTCTAATGTGCTACATGACCTAGAGGCTGAATCATGTGTTGATGCCCTTTCTCCTTCATAAGATAAAGTGGAACTGATGAAGCAAGTTCAAGGTAAATTATAAGTTTGGAACAATGAAAAACCATTTGTAGTAAAACGTTTCTATGAACGATAGATTCAAACATTGCCAATGAGAAAGGCACCTCTAATGAAATAGGTCTTGATCAAGGACTAGAAGTTTCTATTTTGAGGGACATAATGCACCCAAAAGGAAATAAAGAAGCATTTAATGTGCGGGAAGTAAAGGAGAAAATAATCGAAGAATGTTCATGGACTTCACCTTTACCATAAACTTTGAAAAACGCCATTATAGAAGGTCCTCTAATATATAGGTTCCACCGTTGAAAATTTTATTCTTGCTAATTATGTGTGAGAGCATAAACTCTCCATTGGGTTCTTAGTGTGGGGTAGAGTAACGAGCTATTCATGGTAGCTTGATAAATTTTTGATCTCTTATTTATTTAGAAAACAAAAAATACTTTCAAAATGATAATGTGTTAAAAATAAGTTAAACATTTTAATTTTTAATTTTTTTTCATTTTTATTATTATTTGAATTTAGTTAGGAAATCTTTACAATTTTGGATGGATGAGATTATTGTTTTTAATGTAAAAATGGAATCAACACATTCAAATACCCCTAGTCAGCCCATACTGAATGTTAATCAATCCAAATTTACAATTTCATCCATCCAATTTTTTTTGACTTTGATAAAAAAAAAATGCCAATTTCCATTCTATTTTGAGTAGCCAGGAAAAACCCAATTCTTGTCCGTGTCTTTGTTTTAAGGTGATGCCACTGATTGCTGCTACTAATCTTAATGGATACCTTTTCAATCTCATTTTTAAGAGAATGCAAAGCAGACCAGTGCTAAGGCTTTACGCAATGCACTGGAAGACTGTCCAAGTGATTGAAGTTCTGAATAAATCGTTCTCGTCCGTTGAAGGAGCTGGACACATACTTGAAAACAAAGGTATAGCCAACAGTGGAATGCGTTAGGGTGCAATTATGGATAATTATATAGAGATTTCCCATTTATTCTTTGGATCCCTCAAAGTTCCTTTCAATTATTAGGAGTTTTGTTGAATCTTCCCCTATTGAATACGACCTTGAATTCACCGTAGCTTGTGCACAAGCATCTGCTATCCTTGCTCAGAAACTTGTATATTTTGGTAAGATTTAGGGACTTTAGGCATTCAAACTGCATCTTTAGATAATCAGGGCTTTCCAACGTCTGTACCCGCTCGAGGTCTTACTCATCGAGAGAGTAATCCAGGTAGGTTTCAAGATAGTGTACTATAAGGGATTCTAAAAGGTTTTGGTAGGTAGGTAGTTGGATGGTTGAAAAGGTAAAATGCTACCCAGCCAAACCACAAGAAGAAGACTGACCTTTGCCCAGGAGAACGAGTCCATTGAAGTCCAAGTAGCATCAAAAAATAGAATCAGTTGCCTCAGATTTTCTAAATAGTTAATATAAGAAACAGAGAAAGAGTTGATGTTTACATGTCTCCACATTGATCAAGATGCAAAGAAGACTACACAAGTATTTACCTTTAGAGAATGCATGAAAAAAGTCACAAGTAAGCTTGCTCCAACACCTTCAGGTACAAAGAGCATGGATGGCAGAATCTTTGGGAAAGTGGGGTCAACTTAGCTATGAAAACTGATAAGAATATTTCCAGTTCACCTTCGAAAAAACTTGCTTGCCAAAAATCTTGTTTGATGAGTAGTTCTATTAGTGAACTATTGGGGGAGCTTCACGTAGTTGCTCATGCTCCTTTATATTGGGCTAAGAAGAAAATGAAGATTCTTTCCAGACTAATAAGTTATTCCTAAAGTTCAGAAATGTTGTTTTTAGGAAAGTTCTATGAAATCTGATATATCCAATAATTTAAAAAAAACGTCCCATACACTAAAATCCTGACAAAGTTCTAGCAAGTCCCCAACACTACATATTCGAAAGACTTAGAACACTACATATTCGAAAGACTTAGATTGGACTGAACCATATCCTAGGTCTACATGTCATGTTTATCCTATCCTTTTCAAAAGCTTTCATGTAAGCCTTCATGAATATATGAAACATGGCACTATTCACAAACGGATTTCCATCTTGTATGCCATTTGTTACTTCTATAGGGTCTAATGTTATTAAGAACTCGACGATTTTAACATCTAGAATATCATGAGATCTTGTCATGTCAAATTTCTTATTCCTGTTATATTGGAATATTACCATGCGTTTAAGTTGAACTTATGGTTTTTAGTTTAAATTTATTGGATTTTTTTTTTTTTTTTTGGAAATGGTAGTGTTTGGATGTTTCTCTTTAACTTTTCAAAATACATATCAAATTTTCATTAAAATTAAGAAAATCCAATAGTAATAAACTTCATATATAAATTAACTTAAAACATAACTTTGTGATGGTTTGTTGATTAAAAGATAAAGTGACTGACTATTGACCACTTAAATTAAATTCAGTTAACATAAAATACATTTCAAATTGTATATCAAATTTTCAATGAAATTAAGAGGATCCAACATTGATAAGCTTCATACATAAACTCACTTAGAATATAACTTTATAATGGTTTCTAGATTGGAAGATAAAGTCATTGACTTGTTATTCTCTCTTTTTAATGAGACACGTATATTAGAATTTCAAAATATAAATAAGGAAGATTTAACCATGGTAAGCTTCATTATGAGTGATTTTGTGATTGTCAATTGGGTTTAGCTTAGGTGGTTGAGACAAATATTGTTATTCTCCCCATTCAGGTTTAGTTCTCCCCAATATTACAAGCTGTCACTGAAAACATCTTGTAGAGTGCACCTTATTTAAACCCACCTATGGAATACAAGGAAAGCATAGATTTTCTTACTAAAATGGTTACTCTTTCTGCTTCAAAGCGTCTTAATGAGCTCATGGAAGAGTTCAAAGGGCATAGATGAAGTCAACTTCTGGATCCATGCAATTTCCATCATGCAACTCTTTTACAAAGTAGCTTCTTCCATTGGTGATCATTTCATGGAAAATTCAACTCCTGAAAGCTTGGATTTGGAAAAACTGTAAAATTGATGTTTGGATGAATTGAATTTTAATTCCCAGTTTATGGCTAAAACACTCATCCTTGTTTTCATGTTCATAGATTAGCCAGGCTTGTCTGGTATTTTATTAAGCTGCAGCAGCCAGGCCTTGCGATTGGATAAAATATTGCTCTAGGCATATTGATGTATCACAATTGTCGTTGAATGAAAATTTTCTTTTGGTGAAGAATTTACTCTTCGGACTTTGAAACTACTCACTCTAATCTTTTACGTGGGAAAAGACCATGGAAGCACTGATCATGGAAAAGAGACTCTGATGCAGGGGAATCTGATCGGCCCACCGAGGAGATTTCCATCGTCCACCCAATCACCATCCAATGACTGAAAAAACGTGATGCTAAAGTTTCGGCATTCAGTTATCACAGTTGTGTAACCATAGCTGCCAAGTGTTGTTCAAACTCTGCCACGTTTCTGCTCCTTTCCGCTGCATCAGATTTTTGGTTCTGCTATTTAACTATTAGGTTATGTTGCCATCAAACATAGAGTTTTTCGAGTGATCGAATGTTGTAACAGAGAAAGTTTTTTTTATTGACTATTAGTGATCTTTCTTTGGCATTTTGTGGAATAGAGGATGCTCTATTTCCCTCTTTTTATTTACAATTGTAACAAAGGTACTTTGTATCTCTTTTCTTTCATAAATAAAGCATAAACTAGAGTATTCAGAAACATGGTAGTTTTGTTTTCCTGAGTGAGGTCTATTGCTGTATTTTTCTCTGATTGATATTCAGTTTTCTGTCTACACTTTCATTCTCTGATTCTTGGTTAGTTTGGATCTGCATTTTCTGGGTGTGACTCTATTCTGAGCACATAACTCATGTAGTAGATCCTTCATTTGGTATCAGAGCTCCTAGGTCTGTGGTTGTTTGCAGGTTGTGGTTGCTTGTAGCCAGAAGAAGGAGACAATGGCCCAAAGTAACAATTCAGTCCAGTACCAGATTCCTCTTTTCTGTGGGGAAAATTATGAGTATTGGAGTGTCAAGATGAGAACTTTGCTCATCTCATAAGATATATGGATGCTCGTTTCTGTAGGGTACACAGAGCCAGCTGATCAAGCTGCTTATAATGCATTATCAGTTGATCAGAAGATAGAATTGAAGGAGAATAGGAAAAGGGATGCTAAGGCTCTATTTCTTCTTCAAACAGGGGTTGATATCTCTGTGTTTCCAAAAATTCCAGAATGTGGAATTTCCCATAATGCTAGGGAAACTTTGGAAAAAGCTTATAAAGGTTCTGTCAAGGTAAAGGTTGTTAAACTATAGATGTTGAGACGAGATTTTGAGTCTCTATCTATGAAAGAAAGTGAAAATGTTGATTTTTTTATCACTAGAGTTCAGAATATTGTAAATGCTATTCATGCTCATGGTGAAATACTTGAAGATAGGAAGATTGTTGAAAATGTTTTAAAAAGTCTTCCCAAAAAGTTTGATCCAATTACTATTGCTATAGAAGAGTCAAGGGATTTATCTCAGCTAACCCTTACTGATTTATTTGGTAGTCTTCAAGTTCATGAAGACGGGTTGAAAAAGAATGAGGAACCTTTTGATCAGGCTTTTCAAAGTAAGTTGAAAGTTGATGAGAAGAAGAAGCAATTTTCATCTGTCATGAATGAAGCTTCTACTCCTTTTTTTAGAGGAGGTAGAGGTCGTGGCAAAGGTAAAGGAAGAGGTGGTCGTGGTAGAGGAAGCAGCAACAGCTCTGGCAGAGGCATTTTTCATTGCAACTACTATAATAAAGATGGTCACCTTGGAAGCTATTTCTTTAAGAAGAAGAGAGACACCTCTCAAGCAAATTTCAACAAGGAAGAAGGTGAAACCTCTCAAACTCTCTTTCTTACAAGTAATTGTCTTGAAGCTAAAGATGATTTTACATGGTATTTAGATAGTGGTTGTTCAAATCATATGACTGGAAACAAAACTCTGTTTGTAAAGTTAGATGAGAGTGTGAAGGGAAAAGTAAATTTTGGCAATGATAATGAAGCAAATATAATGGG
Organism: Picea glauca; assembly: GCA_000966675.3. Lineage (NCBI taxonomy): Eukaryota > Viridiplantae > Streptophyta > Pinopsida > Pinales > Pinaceae > Picea > Picea glauca. Next base: position 13,583 of record JZKD02S1225903.1, on the reverse strand, counting down.
TAAAGGTACCCTTGCCATAAAAGTCAAGAATGGAGGTGTTATGTATGAACAAGATACTTTGTTTGTTCCAGGTTTAAGGCACAATTTGATTAGCATAGGGCAGTTAAACTCTAAAAATTAAAAAAATGTTTTTGAAGGAAGGTTTTGTAGGATTTTCAACAATACTGCCCTAGTTGTTGAAGTTCCTATGACAGAAAATAGGATGTTTTTGATGAGAATGGAACCAAATGTAACTTGTTTGAAGGCCTCAGTTGATGTGTCTAGGATTTGGCACAAAAGGTTAGGACACCTTAATTTTGGATCTCTTTCTATGCTGCAAAAGAAGAATTTAGTAAGAGGTTTATCTTCTTTCACAAATCCTGATAATAAGATATGTGAAGGTTGTGCAGTAGGGAAGCAACATAGAGATAACTTTCCTTTTCATCAATTTAGAGCAGCAGAGCCTTTGGCTTTAGTACATGCAGATATTTGTGGTCCAATGCAAACTTTGTCTCTTGCAAAAAACAAATATTTCCTTCTTTTTGTCGATGACTTTTCAAGAATGTCATGGGTTTATTTGCTAAGTGAGAAGTCTCAAGCTTTTATCTTTTTTCAAAAGTTTAAAGCACGTGTTGAGAAGGAATCAGGGTTCTATTTGAAATTTTTAAGAATTGATAGAAGAGGAGAGTTCACCTCCAATGATTTTAAAGAATTTTGCAGCTCAAATGGCATAAAAAGGGAGTTAACTACAGCTTATACTCCTCAACAAAATGGTACAACAGAAATGGGAAACAGGACAATTGTAGAGATGGCTAGATGTATGTTAAAACAAATGTCTTTGCCAAACATATATTGGGCAAATGCAGTGCATTCAACAGTACATATTCTCAATAGAAGTCCTACAAAAATGGTAAAGAACTCTACTCCTTATGAAGCTTGGTTTTGTAGAAAGCCAAATGTTTCTCATTTGAAAATTTTTGGGTCCACATGCTATGTTCATATACCTTATGAACTAAGACAAAAGCTTGATGGAAAGTCTGTAAAATGTATTTTTATTGGATACTCAGATGAAAGTAAGGCTTATAGGTGTTATGATCCTCTTACTGATAAGATTTATGTAAGTAGAGATGTGATATTTGATGAAGGGGGAGTTTATTTTAAAGATGAAAGTGAAGATAAATTGGTTACCCCACATATTGAGAATTTAATCCTTGATGATAATGATTCATCAAAGCACCCATCTACAGTGACAATTTCAGGTTCATCTACAAGAGGTTCTCCATCAAATGCATCTTCAACTAGTTCATCAACAAGTTCTCAAGCAACATCTCCTTCATCTAATTCATCAACAAGCTCTCGAGCAACATCTCCATCTAGTTCTCCTAGAAAAACCAAAAGTTTGAAGGAAATTTATGAAACATCAAGGTATGCTAATGATCATTTTACTCTTGTTTCTTCTGCAAATGTTGAGCCTATCAATTTTAAAGAAGCTTGTTTTACTGAGCCATGGGTGCAAGAAATGGAGGATGAAATGTCTCAAATACAGAAAAATGACACATGGGAGTTAGTTGAACTCCCTCATGGAAAATCTTCCATTGGAGTAAAGTGGATTTACAAGATGAAATTTAATATGGATGGAAGCATTTCAAAACACAAGGCACCTTTAGTTGCAAAGGGGTATGTGCAACAAGAAGGCATTGACTATGAGGAAACGTTTTCTCCTGTAGCAAGACTTGAAACAGTAAGAACTTTTCTTTCCATTGCATCTCAGTTAAAGTTGAAAGTTTATCAAATGGATGTCAAATCTGCTTTCTTAAATAAATATTTGAAGGAAGAAGTTTATGTTGAACAACCTCGAGGTTTTATTGTTGAAGGTAAAGAAGATAAGGTGTATAGGCTTAAGAAGACACTTTATGGTCTTAAACAAGCCCCTAGAGCTTGGTACTCTAGGATTGATAAATACCTTCATGATCATGGTTTTGTTAAGTGTTCTTCTGAAAGTGCAATCTACAAAAAGGTCATTGGATCAGATTTTATTATTCTCTGCTTGTATGTTGATGACTTAATATTTATGGGCACCTCAATATCACTTGTGAAGGATTTTAAAGAAGAAATGAAATCATAATTTGAGATGTCTGATTTAGAAGAAATGCAATATTTTCTGGGCATGCAAATCAGACAAACAGCGGAAGGTATATCTATTTTCCAAACCAAATATGCTAAAGACATGTTGAAGAGGTTTAACATGCAGAATTGTAAAGCTATGGGTACTCCTCTTGTTGTTGGGAGCAAATTGATGAAAGAAGATGAATCTTCTCTCTGTGATGCCACTCTCTATAGATCCATGGTTGGYAGCKTAATGTATCTRACCACTACTAGRMYAGASATTATGTTTTCTGTAAGTYTRGTTGCTAGRTTCATGAATMAACCTCATGARTYTCATTGGCAAGMAKCYAAAAGAATACTYAGATATGTAAGTGGTACCARATTYTTTGGATTGTTTTATAATGCTACTAATAATTTCAATGTTGTAGCATACACAGATGCAGATTGGGCAGGTAGCTTGGATGATCGCAAAAGTACTTCAGGATATGCTTTTCTTTTTGGATGAAATCTTGTTTCCTGGAGTAGCAAAAAGCAACCCACAGTTGCTCTTTCTACAGCCGAAGCGGAGTACATTGCAGCATCATCTACAAGCACTCAAGTCATTTGGATGGCAAGATTGTTAGAAGAATTGGGCATGGGAATTCGTAAACCTATTAAAGTTTATTGTGACAATCAAAGCACAATCTCTATGACAAAGAATCCAGTTTTCCACAGCAGGAGTAAACACATTGACATTCGTCATCACTTCATTAGAGATCTAGTCCAACAAGAGTTTCTCTTTTTTGAATTTTGTAAAATTGAAGATCAACTTGCAGACATTTTTACTAAGGCTCTTCCAAAGAATCGATTGGAGAAACTCAGATCACAGTTGGGAATCCTCAAACTTGACATCAAGGGGGAGATTGAAAAAACGTGATGCTAAAGTTTCGGCATTCAGTTATCACAGCTGTGTAACCGTAGCTGCCAAGTGTTGTTCAAACTCTGCCAGGTTTCTGCTCCTTTCCACTGCATCAGATTTTTGGTTCTGCTATTTAACTATTAGGTTATGTTGCCATAAAAAAATAGAGTTTTTCGAGTGATCGAATGTTGTAACAGAGAAAGTTTTTTTATTGACTGTTAGTGATCTTTCTTTGGCATTTTGTGGAATAGAGGATGCTCTGTTTCCCTCTTTTTATTTACAATTGTAACATAGGTACTTTGTATCTCTTTTCTTTCATAAATAAAGCATAGACTAGAGTATTCAGAAACATAGTAGTTTTGTTTTCCTGAGTGAGGTCTATTGCTGTAATTTTCTCTGATTGATATTCAGTTTTCTGTCTACAGTTTCATTCTCTGATTCTGGGTTAGTTTGAATCTGCATTTTCTGGGTGTGACTCTTTTCTGAGCACATAACTCATGTAGTAGATCCTTCAATGACTCCAAAGCTATTGCAGGGGTCCAAAAGTTTGGCAGAGGAGTTGTTGTCGAGCCACTGAAGAAGATCCAATCATCCGCCCAATCCTCATCGGATGGTCCTCAAGCCTTCGCAGGATTGTTTTGTTTGGCGGCTGAGTATTTGTGAGGTTAGTTAAAGTTTAATGCAGGAGAGGAACTTTGGATATCCACTAAGTTTTGGTGGAGGGATTATTCATTATTCCCCTCATGAAGACAAGAGAGAAACGAAGAAGAAGAGGGACAAAAAATAATTCGGGGAAAAAGAAGAAAATACAAAGAAGAAGCCAAGAACAGGAAAAACAGAGAGAAGGAAACAATAGCTGAAGAGAAGAAGGTAACAGTGAGATAGAGGAAATCAGGGTTGAGTTTAATTATTGTTTTGAATTCTCCTTTAGTTCTTATAAACCTCGCTGAGACTTAGACAAATAAGCATTTGTATTTAGTATTTGAAGGAAGAGTTTTAAACACAATAGTTGTTTTTAGCAATAGAAGCCCATTGAAGCACTAAGTATATAATGTCATAAATCTGCAGTGTAATTGAAGCGCTGATTGTGCATATTCAGTGTCTTTTAATTCTGCATGTGCTTCCCAGTTGTTAACTGTGTTTGAATTTAGTTTTGGTGATGGTGCATGCCGGTCAAGGCTACATTGAATTTGAGAATTTGAAGATTGAGATTGAGTTTTGACAATAAAATTGAAGGGAACGACACTATCCAGAGTATCACAATGAATCTTTATGATGCTGTTGGTTGAAAATCAATTAAAGTGCTAAATGTATTGTGAGTGTTTAAAAATAACTGGTCATTCTAACAGGTTAAAACTTGAAAGTACACGAGGCAGAGACAACAAAAGAAAGCACATCAGTGATGAGATTGCAACGGGTGTTAAGGATAAACAACAAAATGAATGCAGAGCTATCTTAAATGAACAAAATGAACAAACTTCAAGACAGATAACCAGGAATAACATTCTAATTTAGGAACATTTTTCAAGAAATTGTAAATATTACATTGAAATGCAAAATAGGGTGTTAAGGATAAACAACAAAATGAATGCAGAGTTATCTTAAATGAACAAACTTCAAGACAGATAACCAGGAATAACATTCTAATTTAGGAACATTTTTCAAGAAATTGTAAATATTACATTGAAATGCAAAATAGTGTACCCATCCAACAAACAACTGAAATCTAATCATGAAAATACTCTAACTAAATATTATTTTCAATTTTAAGTATATAGTATACTTTTTTTTTTACTGCAATCTTAATATAAAGAATAATGTAGATTAAATTAATATTTAATTTAATTTTTATAATATTAATAAATTATATGATTTATTTTAGTAAATATATCTTTTCAATAATAAAATGATTCTATGTTAAGAATTACATTTAACATTATATTGTACAAAATTTACTATTGAAAAAAATGATTTATTTTTAAAACTCGTTTATCTAGAAAAAAATGTTTGTTATAAAGGAAAACTTAATATAATAAATCATTTATATATTTCAAAAAAGATATCATGGAAATAAAAAATATCTGAATTTAAATGATACAGATAAAAAGCTTGGGAATTTCACTGAAAACTTCAATGGTATCCATGTATTTCCTCTGAATTCATTTTTCATTTCTGCTCAGACAAGATCTTACATTTTGAATTAATCTAATCTAAGTTGGAATCACTTTTAAATGAATACAAGTAAAAAGATTGAGATATTTCAAATTATTAAGCTCCTCTCTTTGAAACGTTAAAGATTTTAACTCACTGCATCTTCAATTTCGGTCCAACTCAAATTGAGAAACTCAAGTTGTGACAACAGCTACAATGATATCGGGAATGATTTGGTCCTTGATGCAGATAAGTCCAATACTCTAAACTTAAAGGAATGTTGAAGAAAAATGCTTCTGAATCTCTCCTTTATTACCATTATTGCCCCAAATTTATATTCTTCTGCAATCACTACCGATGGACTCGATGTCGGGGAAATCTTGAAGCATTAGCCTTGTCCCTCAATATACAGTTTTTGTCGTTCTCTCCAATATAAATTGCCATATCACTGATTACATCGTGAACTTGAATTACACCTCCGAGTTGAAATACAACTCTCTTGAACTGTAACAAGCAACGATCTACAAGGAACTTTACATAGCTGTGCCCCATGCCCAAAAATTATTCCTTGTCTTTGTTCTTAACCAGACCTTCCGCGATCCACATCTGCACCAATAGAATAATCAATGCATCTGCATGAAACATGGCACGATATAGAAAACCGTTTTCCAGATTACCAACTCTCAAACCCTCATAACTCCATTTCAATCGCTGATACAAATCTTGATCAACACTTGGATGAGTACTTGGAAAATTTGAATCCACTGTTTTCATCCGACTTAAAGCAAGCTTCCACTCATATATAGCTATGTTGCCAATCTTCGTTAGTTGCGGTTCCCGTCACAGTATCGATTGCTTTCTGAGACCAGAGTAGATCACAGCAGAGTATGAATATAAAAACAGCAGAGCATTCTAGAACAGAGAAAACAGGCCAGAATATGAATACGAAATCAGGCAGCAAAGCCAAGAAGAGGCAGATAGATGGGTATATATGCCGAGGGGAAGAGGAAGTTAATAGAGGATAAGTTGGATTGGATTCGATGGGATGTTGAAATATATAAAGGAGAAGCAATTGTTGCGTTCCCAACCAAATCCAGGAAGTGGAATAGCAATAAGAACAAGGGCAGCGAAGCAGCGTAGTCCCTGCCAAATTTTCATGCAAGAAAACGGAAGCATGTTCAAAAGGAAAAAGTATTCGAATGTTGAAGTACGATTAGAACAGCATTCCAAT
>JZKD02S1225892.1:0-12414 GCA_000966675.3 Picea glauca | reverse complement strand
CCAATCCATAGTAGCTTTTTGCATATATGTCAATGGGTAAAATTGTCTTTTAATTGCAACAATAAAATCATTCCAAGAGGTTAAAATTTTACCATGTTTCTTCATGTCCTCTTGATTCTTGGATTCCCACCAAATGAGTGTTGCACTATCCAATCTTAAAGAAGCAAGCTGAATCTTAGTTTCATCTTCTTGAATTTTTTGTATCCTACAATACACCTCAATCTGACAAATCCAATTATCTAATTTCTCAGCATTTACTTCTTCGTTGTACATTGGCAATTTGAATTTAATATCAAGCTTTAACAAAGGAATTTGTGAAGGAGTTTTACCATGTCCTTTTGGAGAATTTGGAAGAGGTCTTGAACTGGTAGAAGAAGAAGAAGAAGAAGAAGAAGATGGAGGTGAGGGTGGTGGAGAAGCACCATTCCCTCCATTTCCATTTGGAGTTTTATCACCATTGTCTCCCTTGTTCTTTGAAAGGTTGGAGCCTTCACCATGCAACCTTGTATTCCTTTCTTCAATCAAGAGTTTCATCATTTCTCTCATTTCCATGAAAGTCTTTCTAAGATATTCATCTTCTGTAGGAATATGTTCATGACTCTCTTCATGAGCCATACTTGGTGAATGTATCCTTGAAGCTTGTGGTGATGATATAATCTTCCTTCTTGAAGGATGAGAACTTGGCTCTACAAGTTTACCTTCTCCTCTTGTGAGTTTCAACCTTATGAGCATCAGAAAACAAAACACTTGCAAATAATCAAGTCTTCAAAAACATATGCTCTGATACCAACTTGATCTAAAAATGAAGAAGACTTATATTCTTGAAAATATTTGCAAGTTTTAAATTCGTTTGTTCAAATGCAAATGGTTCAATTTTGCAAACACAATTTTATAGAAATTACTCATTCAAGATGCATATAAACAGCAGCAAATAACAGTGAACAAAAAACACATAACACACCAAATGATAAAGGAGTCCACCCCTCTCTTGGGCTACATCTCCTGGTCCAACTTCCAAAGGATATTTTGTATTATTTGCTCAAAGTGCTCAAATATGTGCTTTACAATTCTCAAAATTCCAAATAGATGGCTCAAGAATGTCCAAAAACCCCTAGCTGGGCTTTTTCGGCACCTTGTTTGGCCAAAAATTGAAGAAGATAGGCTTCTTGGAAGTTCCCCTTCAAACTTGTTGTCTTTGGATCACCAAAATGCACCTTCTACTCCTCAACCTAGCCCCCACACACATATATGTGTTAAAACCCAGCACTGGGCGCAACCGCACAAACGGTGCGAACTGTAGGACAGTTAGGGTGCACCCAGCCCCTAACCACCAAGTCCGTGGACATATGGTCTACCATACGACATTGCACGCATATAAAAGGGGCCAAGTCACAAATCAAATAATAGAGTGACAAGTGTCAGCGCAGTTTCATAACCGTGGGTACTAAAACTCCCGTGTAATACAATGACCACTGGTCACATGTGTATAGACCACCGGTTATATGTGTTATGTTATGGCTCTGTTTGAACCACGCGTGGATAGTCACATGTATATACATATGGACGGGGGTTGGGGCTTAGCCCTAGCTTTGTCCATGCCCATTCCAAACCACATTGCAATTCAAATATAAACAAAACCATATAATAGTAAGAACCACTACAGTGGCGTGCCGGTTGGGCGGCTCTTCCCAAGGCCATACCCCTACCCATAGGTCACGGGGTCGATTCCTGCCGACTACACAAGTTTTAACCAATTTTAAGGTGACACATGGCAGCCATTGAAATGACCACGTGTCTCTATCCCATTCACCACAAACAAGCCATGTGTCATACGTCGACTCGTCAACACGACTGCTAACACATCTTCCATGTGTCGTACAATCTGCCATGCATCGTATGGTCTACCACATGTCGTACGATTTGCCACATCATCATCCGTACAGACTGTGTGGATTGCATGTTTGTCGTTTTGAACAGAATGCAATATCTCTCTCATCTGATGTTTGTTTGAACTCAAACGAGTTGCGTTGGGTTCGTGATAACGAGGCCTACACTCTTGTTCGATTTGAAGTGATTCCGGGAACTTTGAATTTTGAGCAAAATTTGATCCCCTAGATCAGGTCGGCTATATGGATAGAGGTGGTTTTTTTCAACTCGGAGAGAATTTCTAAGCCAGTATCATGACGAAATAGTAGTTGTAAAAAGGACAAAAAGGCCTTGGCCAATGATTCAAAGGTCACATGGAACTCTGATTTTTCGTCCACATACCATTTGGTTGATGAGCCCGTGAGAGTTCTTTGAATTAACCTTAAGAGGATGGAATCATCCATGATGTTTTTTGATGAGCACCATAAGTGAAAGGTCATAACATGGTTGGTGGGATCTTCCCCCAATTTTCCTTCAAACTTCAGAATATCTTAAGGTAGTTTGGTAGGCATATTGGGCCATGTGGGGTCATGTAAAATGGGATCATTCATGAGTTTGGTCAAATCAAGAATGTTTGAGGGATTCCAAGTATGGCATAGGGAGATTTGGCGGAGGATTAGTTCTATCCATCGTATGAGTAGGTAGTGGACCTGTCCCTTGAGAGGGATTTGGTGGGGTTGTAGTTCTCCCTTGAGAAGAAGTTTGACCCCCACCTCCTTGTGAACGAGAAATAATGGATGGATGGCCTTGGGAATTTGACCCAAGAAAAGTGGAACCAAGCAAAGTTGATCCCAAAACAATAGCACTCACGGGGGTGTGAGATGGTTGAGATGATGAGTTGGCAAGACTAAGGACTCCTCCTAGAATAGGAGGGGGATTTTACAAGCGTCTGGAACGACGAGGATTATGTGGTTCCCCTATAGTTTCCAACTAGCAAAGTGAATGTGTGCAAATGGTGACAAGAGAGAAATAAATGATCAATAGCATTGTATCTTTTTTACCTTCACAAAATAGTATAACTCACAATTGCATGTAATCAAATGAACATCATACATAAATCAACTATAAATAAACAAGCATGTGGATAGGTGGATTTTTTCTGCATGGGGGAACAATAAAAACAAATGCTCGTGTCATAAAATATGTATCATCCTTCCTCTCAATCAACATTGGGCCTTCCAAAATCACTCAACAATGGGGTCTGAAGCCACCGAAGAGGAACTAGTGAGGGGTAGAGGGTGCATATCCTAAAAGAGCTAGAGATATTTCCCAATAGCCACACAAAATCTGATCAAGGTGCGATTGCAGCCCACAATCGCCACCTGGGTAGATGTCCTAAGTTTTGGCCACTAGGTACCTCTATCAAAGTGCGACATTTAGATTTTTGGCCCAAAAAAATGGGTCACGGATTGGATTCCCTCACAAGAGTTGGGTGACTCAAGAAGGGATGCGCAGAACAACTATACCTCAGTCTTCGACCCTTCATGGGTATCTCCCTGCCTTATGGTGTAGGAACACTTGACTTGGAGGATTTGAAAGTTCCCTATTTTTCAACTTCTATTGTTTGAAAATGTGAGAACTTGATAACGCGGGTTATTTGGATGCCTACCCCGAGATCCTACCTAGACTAAAAACTTTATTTTGGCACCCTCTATGGAGGAAAATTTAGTGCATTATTAGAAAAAAAAATTAGATGTGGTGGGATGAGAGATTGGGGTCATGGACCAACCTCATTTGAATTAATTGGGTGTGGATAATTTCCAAAGAAGTAGTTGGATATTTTGAAATTCCTTTGGAGAAAACCTACTTCGACCTCCACTATTCTAATAGAAATTATGTGTGTGAGGAGTGGCTTTGTGTGCAAGAAAGTGACAAGTATGAAAATATTTTAATAAGTTAAGTGTGAAATTGCAACATGTGGACTTTTTGTGGTCCTTACAAATATTCTTTACCTATCTTACTATGTGTCTTTGGTACAACCTTGCAGAATATTTAAAGCCCTAAAGAACTAGCAATGTGGACATGTGGGTCCTTACAAATCCTTTAAACTCCCTAGAATGTTGTCTATACTAAGAAATCTTTGAAACTATCCTAGATTTTTAAACATGTGGGCATGTATGGGCCCGTTACTTTGATCTTTAAAATTTCCTAGATTGTGATCTAAACTAAGAAAGCATTTTAAGAAACTATCCTAAGATTGCAAACATGTGGGCATGTATGGGCCCTTACAAAGCTTTAAGATGGTTTCAAAAACACTAAGAGGAACCCTAGGGGGGCTTTGTCCTCTCTTAAATATTTTTTAAGGGAGATAAAATTTCCGTTTAACCTCCTTTATGATTCCTGAGATCACACTAGGGTGTGGGGGAAGAGCATAATCAAGGGTCAAAATTAACTTCTAGTCCCAATTTAAGTGACTTGTGTATGAAAGCAATAACTTCAACTTAAAATTTTACAAGCCAAATGAGCCATCCATGTGGCAACAAAGAAAAAGAGGAGAATAGTGATTTTTTTTACCCCCTAAGTGTCTATGTTAGCTAACCTTTCTTATGGGAAAGGACTCTAAGTGGAGTGCAGTTTCCTTACAAAGTGCATGGAAATAAAATTTTGAAGGCTAGGGGCCCTCAAACCATTCATAAAAACCGTTACAATTTTGGAAAACTGGACTTATGCGCGGGTTACAATTCTGACAGGCACGCAGAGGGTACACAATGCCCAAAATGCACAGAGTAATGAGGCATGTTTCACGCACAATGCGCAGAGTGCACATCTGTGGGCCTGAAAAGCCACGCACTTCCTATCACGCGTAAGGGGAGGAATTTCCAAGTGAAATACTCCTTCCTCAGCTCTGAATTTTGACTTTAGCAGGTTGGGCTAGGCCGATTTTGGTACCTGCAAGGAAAAAAAATCAAAATGAAGTGCTCTCAAGTCTCAAATAGGGAGGAATTTGATATCGATCCCCAGTATGTTCACCAATCTGTTGTGTTGGTTTTTTCACTGGGGTGAGCAAAACAACAACACTTGCATGTCTAGATAAGCTTGCTAGACAAAACAAAAGTTTGTGAGTGGGTTAAACAAACCAAACACACATGGAAAAAAAAATACAACTAAAAACAACTAAAAAAATTTTAGAAATCTTGAGAAACTTAGAACCATTAAAATCAAACAATGACCAACATATTGCTACCAATGGAACAATAGATTAGTAGGAAAAACACTGTAGAGAAAGGCAGGGACTTATGATTCCCCTCTTCCTCCTTGGGAGGGCTCTTGAGTTCCCTAATTGAGAGCTCTTCTCTCCATACAATGGAAGAAATGACAAATGGTGAAGAAAAACAATGCCTATTCCCTCAAGAGGTGAGTGGAATGGCCTATTGCAATGGTGCTTGAAGGCTTCAAACAGAAAAGAGGATTCTCAAGGAAGAATTATTGCAGCATAACAATACCTTTAAGATCTTGGTTTCTTAGCGCACCCATGGCTCTTATTTATAGCAACCATTCATGGAAAAATGCAATTGGTTCATAGTGTGAACAAGGGGCCTTTTAGGGCACCCTCTAGCCTTTGACCAACCCCCAAGCTAGATTTCGCTCATATATGAGTGTCAAATCATGTTGGGGGTCAGACTAGAAGTGGTTGAAGGGCCAACAAGATCCATAAATGCGTCATTCATAGAAATCAGTGGCTTTTATCATAGACAGTCATGCATTTTGCGCATAGTGCGCGTTGAGGGTTGTGTTGGCCCACACATACTACGCATTGTGCACGCGCTTCCTTTGGTGAATTTGCGCACTTTGATCTTTGATCCAATTGTACAATTTTTTTCCTTCTGGATGAATTTTGGTGTTGTAGGTGGACTAATTGTTGTTGGCATTGATTTTTTCCTTAACCATTGTGTGTAATGTTGCGGACAAATTTTCAGTGATAACAACCCTAGCGCAAGGTCAGCCAAGAAATATCTTAGGGGAGGACTCTAGGAATTCTCATTTGTCCCAAGAGTGCTCACAACAATCTTCTCAAGTCTCTTGAGCAATTTTCTCAATAGGAAATTCACTTACAGGAACACAACCTACATTTCTAGCATAAAACCCAACTCAACAAGATATTCTCATACACAGTATGGTTGGTGCTCTTTCTCAACACCAAGATCTCCTCTTGTTTCCCAAAAATATGTTGTAAGAAATGGTCCCCTCTTCCTCCTCAAATTTCCCTTTTTTCCATACATGATTTAACTCTAGCACATTTCCCCAAAAAGATTGAACCCAACTCATGTTGTCATAGATAGGTGAGATGAATTTCCCATCAACTTCTTACATGTGTACTTGGCCCATACTTTAATATCTAGGTGAGATGCCTTTTCCTACCAACCTCTTGCATTCATTTAATGACCGGATTGATAAGTCAAAGGGATAAATATTTAATAACAACAATGATTTATAAAAGTGTATTGGGTTATTAGGCATGTGGAACCGCTTGGACCCCCTTTTGACCCCTCTAATTTGCAATCATATCCCCCAACATTACCACCCCTCTCATATTACAACCAACGATTTATTTTTATTAATAATTTCAATGTACAATTTACATAGCTAGTCCCTTGGCCATATTAATCATTACAGGCTCTCCATCCCAAAGTATACTAGCTCACTAGCCTATTTCACATTTGCATAGTTGCATTACAATTTATGGGGATTAAAATTTGGATGTTAAAAACACACTAAGAATTTTTGTTGGAAATATTGTTGTCATTGATGTCAAAGACAGGGGGAGACTACAAATGTCCAATATAAATATTGCAAGATGAAAATTGTTGGAAATATTGTTTTTGAATTTTTGATACTCAAATTGGATACCCTATATTTGAAGGAATTTTTACTCTAAATTCCTAGCTCAAATGCAAGCATAGGATGTATGGTTGAAAATATTATTCCGATACCTTTCCAATGATATATGAACTCTCTCTAACTCCTTAGGAATAAGAAGATATGAAATATTTTTTCAGGTCATCCCAACCAGAAAGTACAGGTCATCCCAGTCAATTTTATAATTCGACCCCATAAGTGAACACGTAAACATTATAAATACATTATATATGCGCACATTTGAAGAGTATCGAAGCAATAAAACCAAGTACAAGTGTGCAGAAGAGATATGAGGTGTGCAAGAGGAGTTGGGGAGTATTCTTGGGGTCTAAAGGTGCGCAAGAGGATTTTTCTTGGAGTTTTAAGGGTGTTCTATGAAGGACTAAGTTATATGATGTTGAAAAATGCATTTTTTTGAGGTTGTGATGCTACACTCTATAATTGTATTATGGGAATGGTGTTATGAAGTTTTCTAGGGCATGAAGGTTAAATTTGACTAGGGTTTGAAGCTATGTCTGGGGTATGAAGCAAGGAGAGGTGTTGGAGCATGAAAGTTAAGGCTATGATGATGTTGTGAAATGCATGAAGTATGAAGCATGAAAGTGAAGTAAGAATTACTGTATGTATGAAGATCTTAGATCGTTTCCAATACAAGTCTTACTGAGTTGGTTCTCAGCTGAAGAGATTGGTGTCTCCAGTAGGTTGGTATCTACATAATATCCTATTGAGTAGGTGCTCAACTGAAGATATTGGTGTCTCTAGTAGGTTGGTGCCTACATAATATATTTTTGATTTGTTCTCATATAAAGAGATTGGTGTCTCTAGTGGGTTGATTCCTACAAGCTTTTATAAAGATAAGTTTTTGTGGTTTTCTCCCACAAGGGTTTCTAAATTAAACTCTGTGTACTGTGATTTGAGTTTAAATGCATTTATTGTCTTAAAGTTAATAAATTTTATTTTAAAGTAAAAAGTGGTGAGAAGCCAACTGAAATAAAAGGAATAAAATTGTGAGAAGCTAGAGGCTGAAATCGTTTCCTTAAGAAAGTAACTATAGAAAACAACTAAGAAGTTGAGTAGAATCTTGAAGTTTTGGAAAGAGTACTGAAATATTAGATAATATTCTCAGTTACCAAAGGCCACCATTCATCAAGATAGGTCTTTTCTATGATGAAAAACAACAAACCCTTAAGGGAGAAGCAAGCACTAAAGTCACAAAGCTATCGAAAAAGGAAAATGAAGAGAAGCCTAAAAGTTATGCTAATATTATCAAAGGTTCCATCCATAATGAAAACAGTAACAGGAACGGAAATGGTGATCACCAAAAACCCGATTCTTCTCAAAAAAACAACAAGAATGAGTTCAAAAGACTTTTTCCACCAAGAATGCCTTTCACAACCCAGTACTAAAATCTCTTTCTTGGATATTGCATTTTGTTAGATTTTCTTTACTTATAGAGAAGTCGTGTTATCGATGTTCTTTTATTCCTTTAACATTAACAATTATATCATAGACTGAACAATAATAGCAGCATAAACAACATACAAGAGTACATAAGAGATTTATCCTGAGAAAAACCCAATAACCTTTCTTAGATAGATTTCATCCACAATATTCCAACCATACATTATCTCTCGAGAGAAACAAACAAGAAAGAAACCCTAGCACTAGGCTAGCACACAAGCTATTCCTCCCAGTTGTAATAGTAGCACCATACAAGTAGAGCACACCTCCTCAGAGAGATAGCACACAAGAGAAAGCCTTCACCAATAATAACCAATCTCCAAGATGTCGCAATAGATGTCTTATCCTTGCCTCATATTGGTGTGCCCTTCTCCAATGAGTGAGTGAGTGTGTCAAATGAGCTAGACATCTCCCTTATTTATATTCTTCAAGTCACCTGCATGGGCTGACTTCTTCTCTAGGAATATTATTTTTCACTTTACTCTCGTTCTTGCAAGTCAAATTCTCTTCTGGGTATTTTTTTGTTGTTCAAAGGTCTTCCTGGACTTCTGAAATATTCTTCTCTTCTAAGAAAGGTTGTCTAGAGGAAAGTTCCTCCTGCAACTACCAAAACATCAACACATTTCTTGCAAAAATTTTGGTCATAAAGCACTATATTGTAGATCTTATGCAAGAAGTGATCATGTGAGAGATAGAAATAGAGGTTCTTATAATATCTCAAGGAATGATTATGTGAGCAACAAAACCAGAAGTTCTCATGGGTTTGTTTGTAGAAACTACAATTTATTTTCTCCCCTACTTGATTACAATATTGAATGTTATAAGTGCAATAAATATGGGCACATAACACATGATTGTAGAAGCAACATAATAAAATCTTCTAAACAAAACATGGAAGAAGATGTTCTTACCAAGCATAGAGAAGAATATGCAATGGTGTGGAAAAGGAAGCAAGAAGAACCAAAGAAGAAAGAATATGGAATTGCAATGTATGCTCAAGAAAAAGGAAGCCAATGGTACATTGATAATGGATGTTCAAAACACATGACAAGGAATTAGAAAAAATTTATCACCCTAAAGGAAGAAAAAGGAGGCAGCGTTACCTTTGGGGATAATGCTTCTGTAAGGATAGTTGGAAAATGTATCATTAATCTTGATAATGTAAAGACTAAAACACAAAATTTCTTGTATGTTGAACAGTTAAAACACAATCTTCTAAGTGTCAGTCAAATGTGTGATCAAGGTTACAACCTCACATTTCATTCTAAAGGATGTGAGATAAGGAAAGCAGGTTTAGGAAGATTAGTGGAAAAGAAAAACAAAACCCCGAGCAATTTATACGTTCTCAATGAAATCAAAGGAAAAAAATGGTGTGTGGGGCAACTAAATAAAAGTTGGTTATGGCATATAAGGATAGATCATATAAACTTCGAGAAACTAGTAAAAGTCAGTAAGACACAAGCAGTAAGAGATATGTCAAGGATCTCAAAGCCTACCAACACTGTTTGGAATCTGTGTCAGCACAAGAATTAGATGAGAGTTAGTTTCAAAAGAAAGGAGTACTCAACATCAAAGCCATTGGAACTCGTACACACAAACCTCTATGGGCCAACAAGAACACAAAATTTAAAAGGTGAGAGTTATTTTATGTTGTTTATTGATGATTACAACAACATGACATGGGTTACATTTCTTAAAGAAAAGTATGAATCATTTGAGAAGTTTAAAGCTTCCAAATCCCTAATTGAAAATGAGATTGATTTAAAAATCAGGTGCTTAAGATTAGATAGAGGAGGTGAGTTTTATGAATTTGATGAATTTTGTGAGAATCATGGAATCAAGAGACATTTTTCGACAACAAGGATTCCACAACAAAATGGAGTTGTAGAAAGGAAGAATATAACCATACAAGAAATGGATAGAACAAGGTTGAATGAAGCCAAACTACTAGACACCTTTTGGAGAGAAGCAATCAACAAAACAGTCTACATTTTGAATATAACACAAATTAGAGTGAACAACAACAAGACACCTTATAAATTACGCAAAGGTAGACCAGCTACAGTCGAATACTTCAAATTATTTGGGAGAAAGTGTTATATAAAGAGAAATGAATATCATTTAGGCAAGTTTTATTCCAAAATAGATGAAGGTATCTATCTTGGCTATGCATCTGGAAGCAAGGACTACAAATGCTACAACAAAAGATTGTGCATGGTTGTGTATAGTATTGATGTAAGAGTGAATGAAGCAATACATCAAAAGGAAAAGTCATAAAAAAATGAAGAACTAGAGGAGGCATTCTATAAAGAATGAGAAAAGGAAGAAGAAAAGAAGGAACAAGAAGAAATAGAACGCTAATATCCAAATACACCATCCATATTTGTTCAAAATCATCATCCAAAAAATCAGATTCTTGGTGCTATAGATATAGGAGTTCAAGCTGGCCAAAGATTGAACTTTTCTTTTCTATCTAAAATAGATCCCAAGAAATTTGCACAAGCTATTGAAGATAAGCATTGGGTTAATGCTATGAAAGAAGAACTAAATTAGATTGAGAAGAATGAGACATGGGAACTTGTGCACAAACCAAAAGACAAGAATGTGATTGGCACCAAATGGGTCATCAGAAACAAATTGGATGAAGATGGATAATTAGTAAGAAATAAAGAACTTCAAAGTCTATCAAATGGATGTCAAGTCATCATTTTTAAATGGAAATTTAGAAGAAGTATATATTGAACAACCAGAAGGATTTCAATTGTTAGAAAACAAAGATCATGTACACAGACTAAAGAAAACATTATATGGACTAAACCAAGCTCCCAAAGCTTGGTATTCAAGACTTAACAAATACCTACAACAAAAATGTTTCAAAAGAGTTGCAGACATCAATATTTACATCAAAACAAACAATGAAAATATGTTAATCATTGTGGCTTATGTGGATGATATCATATTTGGAAGTAATGATGATAGAATCAACCAAAAGTTTGCAGAAGAAATGAAAAAAGAAATTGAGATGTCCATCCTTGGAGAATTGTCATTCTTTCTAGGGTTGTAGATTTCTCAATCCAACAAAGGCATATCCATTTCTCATACCAAATATATCAAGGAAATGTTGAAGAAATTCAGAATGGAAGATTGTACACCTATCAATACACCCATGATCACAGGATGTAAGTTGAGCAAAGATGATGAATCTCCATAAGTAAATCATACATTATACAGGTCAATGATTGGAAACCTACTATAGGTGACAACATCAAGGCCAAACATCATGCAAGCAGAAGGATTGTTTGCAAGATTTCAATCTACACCAAAGGAGACACATGTGCAAGCAGTAAAAATAATATTCATATATTTGAAGGGCACATTGGACTTTGGAATATGGTATTCAAGAAGGACTTCACTCTAACAATATACACAAATGTAGATTGGGAAGGAAGTATTGATGAAAAGAAAAGTACCATTGAAGGAGCATTCTTTATAGGTAGTTGTCTAGTATCATGGTTGAGCAAGAAGCAAAATTCAATCTCTCTATCCACAACAGAAGCTGAATATATTGCAGTAGCAGCATGTTGCACACAAGTTCTTTAGATAAAGCAGAATAAAGGCTATCAAGGTAGAATATGATCAACCAATCTCAATCATCTACAACAACACAAGTGCAATCAATATTTCAAAGAATTGTTTTTTGAACTCAAAGACAAAGCATATTCCCATCAAGTACCACTTCTTAAGAGAACACATAGTAGAACAAAGTGTCAATCTAGAATACATTGCCACCAAATAATAGGTTTCAAATATTTTTACCAAACCCCTTCCTATGCGTTACATAATGTATGCAAGCATGTGGCTTATGGTGGAGCATGTAAGCACTATGAAATTTTGAGTTGTTAAAGCAAAATATTCAAGAGACACTTGTTGGAATGACTTGTTTTTAGTGAAGTGTTTGAGGTGGATTTTCGATGTGTGGTAAATATTAGCACAATGTGAGTCAAGAAGGAAGACTGATACCATTCTTTAAGTTAAATGAGGCTTGATGTAATTATTCTACTTATGATGTTTAGTTTTATACTATTGTGCAAGCATTGAAGCATTAGAGGCACTACCTATTGCCATGGATATTTATAATGTACTTATACCATGAAGTGTTGAAGTTCATCA
>JZKD02S1225881.1:0-12414 GCA_000966675.3 Picea glauca | reverse complement strand
TGAGTAGGTAGCTGGGCATTGAGCAGGTGGCGAGTTGAGAAGGTGGCCAAGTGGTGAGCTAAGCTGCGAAAAGGTAGCAAGATGTGAGCAGGTAGTGAAGGATAAGGTCAAGTCATAATCTTCCAGAACTTAGACTATCCAAAACTTCGACTGTAACATTGCCAGAACTGATAAAAGAGATACCTTGTTAGAACGTACAAATAAACCAACAAAAAATTGTATTTAAAAAAAATAAATTTAACTCTGACAATGGAGAAAATTAAATACCTCATACCAGGAAATAAAGTCTTGTCAAATAACATTCAACCAATGAAAAAAAAAAATATCACATAAAATTGAGAAAATATTAAAAAAAACAAAAAACAAATAATACATTGTTTTATTAAAACTCTACGAATTGCGTTTAAAACAATTCAAAATAGACCACTTAATGTTACAGAACACACTGTTTAATAGGTGGTCAACTCTTGTTGACCGCAAGGCAAAGGGACTAATATAATAAGGTTGATATTTGTTAATAAATATTGAAGTTTCATCCTGTCCCCTAATATAATTATAATTAGATACTCAGCTCATTGACCTCTAAGGGAATTAATATATAATTATTTAAATAAAATGATCCAAGAGAGTGCATTAACTCAAACTCCAAATTAAATGGATTTTTAATGCAATTATTCAAATTCCAAATTAAATAGATTTTTAATGCAATTATTCAAATTCCAAGTAATAATGTGTTTTCGATTATCATGACCTACCATCTCAGAAATACTTATTTCACTTAAATATTAGTCCATTTAATGTTTCATACAAAATACTTATTTCACTTAAATATTACTCAATAAACACTTATTTCTCTTATATATAAGTCCATTTAATCTTTCATACACTGGCTTTGCTTTTGACCTACCTCTTCTTCTATCTTAATAATTATCTATAATTATGAATGCTATATTTTTCATAATTTTTTCTAAAATAATATCAATGGTGATAATAATAATAAATATTAATAATTTTTATAATAATTTATATCAATTGTCAATTAGATTTATCTTTAGTGGTTGTGGAATGTAGGGTTATTTTTCTACCTAGATTCTATTACCATAAACGAGTATTGCATGGCAGCATAGTCCCTACCAAGTAGCTTATAAGGTTATTTTCGGAAAATGGGGAGAGTCGAGTAATATTGTTAAGAAAACTTGTATGGCAAGTTGTGACTAAGAAAAGTAGTGAAAATCTCTTTCGAACATGTGTGTTGAGTTGTCACTAGTAAAAGCATAATCCATGTGAATTGTAGATGGCGGAAGTTCTGGGTGCAAGATCTATAATAACGCCAACCCGGAGATCGGCTGCTATAAAGTTGGCTAACTATGGAATTGTAGATCACTGAAGTTTTGGGTGTAAGATGTATATCACGTAAAAAGGGGAAGGAAAGTTCGGTTACGACAACCCGACAACGCCTTTTTTGCTTATTAATGCCAATGAGTGAACTTGTATGCTAAGTTGTCGATAGTAAAAGCATAACGAATGTGCATTGGGAAGGGTCAGGATGTGGCAGAGATTGAAGAGAATGATAAATGGTTTAAAAGTTTTGTGAACCAGGGTCGAATTGTAAATGATGGAAGTGTTGGGTGCAAAATGTATATCATGGAAGTGTTGTGTGCAACATGTATATCACGAAATAGGGGGCATAAGAATTCGATAGTGCTAAGTCGCGAAAAATTGTAGAGTATGGAAGTTTTGGGTGCAAGATGTATATCGTGCACTTCTAGATGATGGAAGTTTTGGGTGCAAGATTTATAATAGTGCCAACTCGGGGGTCGGTCAGACTCCCGTAAATCGATGTTGAATGTGTTTTTTTCTTATAAATGCCAATAAGCGAACCAACATGTATATCACGGAACAAGGGGGCATAAAAATTCGATAACGCTAAGTCACGACCCGACGAAGAGATAATTGGATATAGGACAAATCCACGAGTTCGAAAAAAGTCAGGTTCAATTCAAAATATATTTATTTAAATTGTATTTATATTAATGTATATTAATAGATTATTTGTGGTCCAAATGTAAACCATGTTCCAATATGTGGATGAATTGTAGACCACAAAACTTTTGGGTGCAAGATGTATATGGCGGAACTATAGATGACGCAAGTTTTGGGTGTAAGATTTATAATGGCGCCAACCCGGGGGTTGGTCGAGCTCCCGTAAATCGTTGTTGAATATATTTTTTGCTTGTTAATTCTAATAAGATAACCTGTGCACTGAGTTGTCACTAGTAAAAGAAGAATGAATTTGCATTGAGGAAGGCATGAATACCCTCTTCGTGTTATACATTTTTCACTGAAATGTTCCGATATATACAATTTGACAGTCGGGGCCTTACGTATCCTCGAGAACCCTTTTCACCCTATTTTGAAGCCCGTTCGACCGCTTTCCACACTAGACCATTTCTTCACATCTCTTTCGCGGATCGTCAAGTTCGTGGGTTCAAGAAATTTCCAATTTCTAGTTTTGTTTCCTATGCCCACTACCTTCGGACTTCTTTCCAAGTATATGAAATATGTATACAACTTCTCTAGAAACATACAGAAAAGATCTTGCTAGGAAATGGAATATCTATTACAGATTTGAATATATTGGACCTTCTTTTCCCTCTTCTATACTCAACAAAATTCCCGTTTCTTTTCCCCCTCTACTCTCTCTTTCTCGTTACTTAGTCGTTTTTTCGAAAATGTCTCAATGCGCGTGTTGGCGGACTCACGGGTTCACATTTGCGCTTGTGCTTTTATATCACAACTCCGACCGACCGCTAGCCATTCAATGCCTAACCACTTTTCAGTTCACGGATTCTCGGGCAAGCGGGCTCTATATTGCACTTCCATTGTTCTGTGACCTGCAAACAACACTCGGACCTACGCGATATACAAATTTACTGTTGCAGTCACACATCATACCATATTCTGTGATACATAGTTTGCACACGAAAGTTCTGAGACCTGCAATTTGACCTTCGGGTCCTCATGTCTCCTGGGGAACTATTGTCACCCCATTTTGAAGCCCATGCGTTCGCATTCGATATTTATCCATTTCTTGGAATCTCTTTCACGCCTTCAATTCCATACTTACTCGACTTTTTTGTTTGCAGATTCTCGAACAGGCAGAGTGCACTTCCAGTGTTCCTTGATCTGCAAACAACCCCCCGGCTTTCGCGATATGCAAATTGACTTCCAGACTACTACATCAGCCCCTCTTCCGTGTTACACAATTTGCACTCAAAAGCTACGATCAATACAATTTGACCGTTGGGGCCTCACATCTCCTCGTGAACCCTTGTCAGCCTATTTTGAAGCTCGTTCGACCACTTTCCACGGGCATTTCTTGCAATTTCTTTCGCGGATCGTCGGGTTGGCGGGTTCAGACAATTTCCAATTCCTAGTCGTTGTTTTCTGTGCCTGCCACCTTTTCACTTCTTTCTAAGTATATGCAATAAGTATATAACTTCTCCAGAAACATGCACAAAACATCTTGCCAACAAATGCGATATCTATTACAGATGTGAATATATTAACCCTTCTTTTCCATCTTCTATACTTTTCCCTGTACTTTATCTTTTATTACAAAATTGTTGGGTGCAAAATGTATATGATGGAAGTGTTGGATGCAAGATGTATATCATAGAACACACGGGATAAGAATTCGATAGCGCTAAGTTGGGACGCCATGGTGAGATATTTGGCTAAGTGTTGAAAGGGATGGTGGTACTCCCATTTTTCTTTTCCCTGTACTCTTTTATCACATAATTGTTGGGTGTAAAATGTATATGACAAAAGTGTTGGGTGCAAGATGTATATCACAGAACACGCGGGATAAGAATTCGATAGCGCTAAGTTGGGACGCCGCGGTGAGATATTTGGCTAAGTGTTAAAAGGGACGGAGGTCGGTCGGGCTCCTGATGTGAATATATATATGGAAATGAAGATTTGACAATTCGCTAACCGGTCAACCCGCGGGCAATCCAGGAGCCCGAGAAAGTCAGGTTCAAGTTTAAAGAGATTTTGTTTATGTTTATTTAAAATGTATTGATATAAATGTATCTTAATAGATTATTTTTGGTCCAAATGTAAACCATGTTTGAATTTGATTGGTGCTTTGGGCTTGCAATTTTTGCTCAAACCCACAAGCAATAGAGAAAAAAATATATGACTTTACAT
This sequence comes from Picea glauca, assembly GCA_000966675.3. Lineage (NCBI taxonomy): Eukaryota > Viridiplantae > Streptophyta > Pinopsida > Pinales > Pinaceae > Picea > Picea glauca. The sequence continues at coordinate 8,202 of JZKD02S1225881.1, read as the reverse complement.
TTTGTATATCGAAGAATATTATGAAATATAGGAAGCTGCAATATATGCACAATATAGAACATGAACATGTACATGGAAATGAGTTAATTTTAATAAGAAATACAAATTTCAAATAACAACACCAAACATTGAAGATCACCATAGAACAACCTCAAATATTTATATTCAGATAAATTGGGTCACAAAATACATTTGAGAATATTTCCCAAAAATAGTTGTCTTCAAATTTGTAAAAAAATATATAGTTCAATACATATTCTGTGAAATAAAAATGTGTTTCCCAGAATGACTCAGAATGGGACTTCCATAGAATACAAAGGAAAGATGTATAAGAATGACGTTTGTAGAAGGAAGAAAGTCGGCGATGGAAAACAACAAAACCTGGAAAGAAGAAAGAGAAAATTGTCAGATGTGGGTTAAAGCTTTGTTAGAGTAAGTGGATGAAGACAAAATAATGTAATCAATATCAACTTACTATGATGGTGTCCTATGCCTTTTCATTTTCTCGCTGATGTCCTTTTATGGCTTTCCTCGGATTTGACCTTCATTGGTAATCTGGTCGATAACCTTTTTGAACCATTCTTCGATGTAGCTCCTCATGGGTGCCACGTTCATTTCATGCCAGATTTTTATATTGAAGAATTCACTTTCCAAGTCCCTTAGATCAATAGACAAGTTGTGCAATTCTTCTTGAATATCTTGGTTTTTAATCGCATAACCGACTAGCCAATTTTTCACGTCATCTTCACCATATTCAAGAATGCCATAGAAATTTTCAAATGACAGTATTTTATAGATATAAACTTGATCATCAAATGCTTGCTTGGTTAAAAAAAATGATTTGAATATCTATTTCGGGTCCTGGACTTCATTGGTGTTGGTAGCTAGATCTATCTCAGTTAGCTTCATGAATAGTTTGTCTCTTCTAGATATGGTCTGGCTACATTCTTGAATGATACCATTCAGGTTCTTTACCTTTTCTTTCCATCATGCGTTTAGCTGGTCTATTCGATCCAAGGAGGGGAGATCCTCCTATCTTCTTATGAATTCCATCATATCGGTAACTTTAACACCAAATGGTAAAATTGCATCGAGGTAGAAATCTTGCTCGTTCTTGACATCTGCTTGCAGATACTCATGAAAATCATGCACTCTTGTTCCAAAAGAGATGATATTCTTTGACATCTCCCAAGATTCTATTATTAATTCCATTCTTCTGTTTATATTGTTTTCCACATAGCCTCAGTTCTATGTGAGAAGGTTTGTTGATCCTTTTAACTTTGGCGCAGGTGTGATGGGCCTGACCATTGCCAAAGGAGTAGAAAACAATTGAAGAGGCATGGGAGTTTCCTCCAATTGTTTAATTCGCTTATTTAACATGACGTTTTCCATTTCAAGGCCACTAATTAAGTTCTCTAGAGAATCTCCAGTTTCTCAATGCATCTGGGAGATTTGGGAAGGGTGCATGTTGCGTAGGTTGATATCTAAATGAGATTTCCCTTTCTTTACATCTCTGTTTTCAATAATCAATTTTTTGGATTCGTTGTCAAAAGAAACGCTCTGAAATGCAAAAGACCCTTCTTCGTCCAATGTAGTTATGCCAATTATTTCCATCCCAGGATTGTGCAGAGTAGTTCTCTCTAGGTGGTCATCGTCAGGGTACATTTTGTCAATGTTAATTTCTAGTTCCATGTCTTCGAGGGAGAGATCGCAAATATCAATTTCTCCCCTCGGTCCCTCCTGTTCTTGGACTATTGTTTTCCATTTTTTTCCCACGGGAAGTTTGTGACAACTTTTAATTTTTTCGGAGGGAGGGTTCTTATCTCCTCCTTTGCCTGAAGAACTGTGTGTGACTTTTTTACTTGGGTATGTCGTTAGAGTACTGCGGAATGAGAGTTCGATAATGCGTACTCGGGAACCCGCGACCATAAAATTGGCTAAGGAAACGAAAGCGGTTGGTCGAACTCGTGATGTCAAGATATAGATCGATATACAATTTGTGAGTCCGCAACCTGGAAACCCGCTATCATAGAAATGCGACTAAGTATAGAAGAGGAAAAAAAGAAAGGGAGTGAAGAACTTTATGCTTAACATAAGAACACTTTGTCTGATAATTATCAAGTGATAGAAACACATCGACTATGGGGCATGAGAGTTCGGGGCATGAGAGTTCCATAGTGCCTAGCTGGGAACCATCGAGCATAAAATTGGCTAAGTATGGAAATGAACAACAGTCGGTCGGACTCGTGATGTGAAGATAAAGATGGATATAGAATTTCTGAGTCTGTAACCCTGGGCACCCACGAGCATAGACATGCATTTATGTATAGAAGCAGAAAGGGATAATAGAGGGGAAGAAGAAAAGGGGAAAAATGACAAGTCTAGAAGATAAAAACAAAGTGATTAAATAACTTTATGCCTCAAAGAACAACACTTGGTCTTAAGTATGCAAAGGCGGGGCGGTCAGACAGATTTATCATAGGTAGAGTGAGGCTTGCGAATTTGAGGAGTCTGGGGTTGAATTGTAGATAACCGGAGTTTTGGGTGCAAGATGTATATCCAAACATGGGGCATGGGAGTTCGATAATGTATTGGGGGAACTCGCGACCATAAAATTGGCTAAGTGTGGAAACGAATTGGGAAAAATATCAACTATGGGAAAAATATTTTCAGCCATGGAATATAGCTGGAGCTGAACAGACCCTGGTTCAAGATAAAAGAGATGTTGTTTATATCTATCTCAACAAGCAATAGAGAAAATATATTACTTGGCACATTTACATGAAAACATTCAGACAGAGTCATCGTAGGTAGATTGAGGCCTCGGGGTTCGAGTACGTAGTTGAATTGTTGATCACTGAAGTTTTGGGTGTAAGATGTATACCGTGAACACGGGGCATGAGAGTTAGATGGCGCCTACACTTGAACCCGTGGCCATAAAATTTTCCAACTATGAAAATGAACAACGGTCAGTTGGACTCGTAATGTAAAGATATAGATGGACATGGAATCTGTCACTCCTCCATCCTGGGAACCCACGAGCATAGACATGGGACTAAGTATAGAATAAAAAACTGATAATAAAGGGGAAGAAGAAAAGGGAGAATAGATAAGTATCGAAGAGTAAAAAGAAAGGGAGGAAACAAATGTATGCCTCACAAAATAACACTTAGTGTGATAATTATAAAGCGATAGAAACACATCAACTATGGGAAAAAAATATAGCTGGACAAATTGGACAACGTATGCAATTAGTTTCAGGCATAAGCATTGTATTTGTTGCGACACATTGCACTCCAGCTTTTTCACATGTGGCACATAAGGCTCCATCCTTGTGCCCAATTATTGTGCTCTTGTTTCAATGTAGCAATATAGAGAATACAATGGACATGAAAGAAAGATGCTACGTAGGAACACATGAAAAAAAGATGGAGTAAAAATTTATTTATTTCAAGATAGCAACAAAGAAAATAGAATTGACATGAAGACAAGTTAATGTACATGAAGATATGGAGTATCCAAGGAGAAAAAAAATGGAGCTGCAAACTAGTGCAACAAACACAAATAGAGTAAACGAAAAACTATTGGATATGGAACACGGGTAGAAATATGCACCTTTGCATAGATTCTTTTACATTTCTGGTTGAGAGTTCTTTTCCGTGTCCATTTTTCCTGTTTGTTTCTCTGAAAAAAAGTACAAAAACAAAATGGACATGAACTTAAGTTGACATGTAAAGAAAAAAACAAGGAACATGTATATTGAGTAAATAAAATAGAAATATAGTATAAAATAGACGTGACATAGTGCGCGGGTTAGCGGACTCACAGGTTCACTTTTATATTCATGCTTATGTATCACGAGTCCGATCGACCACAACATGAGATTTATTAACTTATAGAATGTTATAACATTTTACCAAGATTTATAGTAATTTATATAATGCTATAATTTATCATGAGTCTGACCAACTGCTTCCTCATTCCATATTTGTTTACAAATAGAATAAATTACATTACTGAATAATTTTTGAAAATAATTTTTTGTCTCCGCTTGTCAAACAAATGAAATAGCTAATTTTTTAAAACTAAATTGGACAACTTGGACAACGTGTGTAGATCATAGTTTTTTGTAACCATACCTCTTAGTCTCAGGGATACACGTTGTATTTGCTACAACACATTGCACTCTAGCTTTTTCAGACTTAGCACATAAGGCTCCATCCAAGTGCCCAATTACTGTGTTCTTGTTTCAATGTAGAAATACAGAGAATACAATGGACATGAAAGCAAGTTGCTACATAGGAACACATGAAAAAAAAGATGCAGTAAAAATTTATTTATTTCAAGATAACAACACTTAAAATAGAATTTACATGAAGAGAAGTTAATGTACATGAAGATATGGAGTATCCAAGGAGAAAAAAAAACAGAGCTGCAAACCAGTGCAACACATAGAGACAGAGTAAATTAAAAACTATTGGATATGGAACACGGGTAGAAATATGCACCTTTTCATGGATTCTTCTACATTTCTGGTTAAGGGTTCTTTGCTGTGTCTAGTTTTCCTATTTGTTTCTATGAAAAAAAGTACAAAACAAAATGGACATGAACATAAGTTGACATGTAAAGAAAAAAACAAGTACTATGTACATAGACTAAATAAAATAGAATAAAAGGAATGGAGTAATAGATAGTGTTAGAAGAATGTACCGTTTTTTTTTTTTTTGTTGTTCATCCATGTTTATGTGTATATAATTCTTTTTTGTAAAAATTTTTTGTGCCCAAAATCAATTACAAACCAGGGAAAACTAAGAAGTTGGATATCTCGATTTTCTGCAACAAGATAGACAGATATACTTTGAAGCATATAAATATGATTCTGCAATATGTTTGATGTATATTTCATAATTCAAGTGCAATACCAACTGTATGGTGATCAGACCAGTATGTGTACAAACCAGGTAAAACTAAGAAGTTGGATAATTTGATTTTCCGCAACAAGCTAGACAAATATACTTTGAAACATAGAAATATGTTTTTACAATATGTTTGATGTATATCTCATAATTCAAGTGTAATACCAATTGTATCATGATTAGACGGGTATGTGCCTAAGATAAAGATGTTGTATTGAGAAATGGGCACATTCGACCATACATGGTCAATAAGCGCGTTTTGTACATGGCTTGTATTGTTCAAAAGAAAGAGGAGACAATATTTGCACATGTAGTTTTCCAATTCTTTTGTTTTGACATTATTTTGTAGCATGTCAATATTGAAGTCTCCTACAATGACAATGGTTTCGTTCAGATGCAAATGGTCTAATGCATTGGAAATAACATTTAGTATGTTGGATAATGTTGCATGAGGAGCAACATACAGATTCAGTATTGCAATTTCTGATCCATGGAAAAATACTTTTGCAAGCACCATCTCAAAATTCTTTTCTTCAAAATCTATATGCTCCAAAATTGTTACACGTTTTTCACCAATATCATTACCCCAGGTGTAATGTAACTTGATATGCAATTGTGATTTGGAAATTGTTTGTTTTGCATGCATGGAAAAATACTTTTGCAAGCACCATGGAAAAATACTGTTTTTTTCAGTATTGGAATTTATGATCCATGGAAAAATAATTTTGCAAGCACCATCTCAACATTCTTTTCTTCTAAATGTATATTGTCCAAAATTGTTACACTTTTTATCACCAATATCATCACCCCATGTGCAATGTAACTTGATATGCAATTGTGATATGATAATTGTTTGTTTTGCATGCATAATGCCATGTATGTTTTCTGTAAGAACAGAATATCAGATTGCATTGTGTCATAGTCATTCAGTATATCATCCATGTGTGCATGTAATATGTGCGTGTTAAGCGAGAGAATTGATATAGATGAGTTTGTTTGTATGGATTGGTAATCATACTGTAGATGCCATTTTGCGGTGGTCCTGAGGCGTTACATTTCAATATCAACTTTCTGTTTGACTTTGAAATTATCTTTTGTAAGAGGACTTAGTAAATACAAGGAATCTATACTTCTAAAACATGACAGTGTTGTGTATGCAAGTCCATGTATTCGAATTCCAGCAGGCTGAAATGCAACACTATCAAGTGTTAGTCCTTGCGATCTGTGGACTGTATGTGCACATGCAAGTTTAATTGGAAACTATTTTTGAATCTTCAGTCGACCTGTCTTTGCTGATGTTGATATTGGATTTGATATTCGCAAGATAGGTGTCCAATCGCTTGCATTGTTTGAATTATATAGATAAGACAACTTGTTTGCTTGTCGGTTGCCTATATGTGGTTCATGGAACTTAATCCAGAGGACATCAAGTTTTTCTGTTTTGGTATAGCCTTTGATTATTCCATTTGCACCATTGACCAAGCCATCCTGTGAATCATAATTGGAGCCATATATTTCAAGCAACATGTCTAATTTCATGACAAGTTGCAAAGGTAAAGTGGTTGTATGTTCATGACATGGCACATTTCCATGGTTGTCTTCTTCCAGTTCAATTGAATTGGTGATGATATCATCGCTAGGCATGAGAGATAGCATGTACCTGTTATGCATTGGAACATCCCTATTTGTGTAGAACAAGTAAGGGAAGGTTGGGTCTATTCGTGCAAGTCGCAAGCACCTCAAATTGATATATGTTAAGTCATGATGTGTTTGGTTGTTTGTTCGCATTCTGTTCAGAATTGCAATAAATGTTTCATCAGTCTGGCGCATTGTAGTATGCAATTCAAATCATTTAATATTGTCCCTCCAAAATTCATGCATCACTGTTTGCATGTTAACCGTAGGTTGTTCAAATATCAAAGAATCTTGGATGGGATGTGCCTAGTAAAGATCCCCACAGAATATCATGTCAATGTTTCCATAGTATTTTGTGTGCACATGTTTTATGCTTCTTAGTCGGTTGTCAATGGAATATAAGAAGCGACTTCCAATCAAAGATTCCTCATCTAAAAAGACAAGTTGCAGTTCGTCATAAATCTTAGACACGGTATCTAACATTTCCTTGCTGAGTGGAAGAAACTGTGACTTGTTAAAAGGCATAAAAAATGCAGAGTGGACTGTTGCTCCACCTGCATTATATGCAGCTTTTCTTGTGTATGCAACTATTAGGCCCTTTGGTTTCATAGGATCAGAGGAATTGTTTGAATCGTATATTCATATAAGCATTTGGAATAGTGCTTTTGTCGTGAATGTCTTGCATGTTCCTTCTCCACCTATAAGGAACAAGTGAATAGGAGTGTGCATGCTAAAGCTTTTTTTAAGCGCAATGTCCTTTAGAAATGTTTGTTGTTCTCTATTCAACAGACGTATGATTCTGCAGTATTCATTATTTTGAATAAGGAAAGGATGTTTTGTGACTCGAAAACCAAGATTGATACATTTTTCAATGCTGCCTCCTCAAGGATAAGGCAAATCGGCTTGGAAGTCATAGGACTCGCATGGAGTTCTCATTGTTTTTTGGTTTCTGAATGTCTCATCAAGATTGTCAGGGTTTTCTAGTTCATTAACTGCACTTTCTAGATCACCCCATGTTGGATTAACATTGTAAGTAAATCTATATTCATTGATTTTCACTATAGTCTCAGAGGCAACATACGCAGCTTCCCATGTAGGGAAGTTATGTTTTAATGTGTTTTCATTTTCATCGAACAAGACGCATAACAATAGTTTTTTTCTACAATAGTTTTCATAGTCCGTATGTTTGTTGTATTTGACAAATCGTATCATAGAGGGATTTTTTCTTTTTGATATGGGCACACCATTTTTTTTGTAATGTGATACAAATTCTACTAAGAAGATATTCTTAATAGGAGATGGATGCTGGAGGTAATAATCAATAATAGAGTGACATAGCACATCTTCTGAATTGTCAGGCTCTTGTTCTAGCAAAGACGATGGCTTAAGAACAAATGTGCATATCTGAATTGGAGATTTGTTTATGAAGACACATTTTCTTGAACTACAATTGGGGGGCATGGAAAGTGAAATGTGGAATGCTTGCTAAGCAAACATTTGTTGAAGATTAAGTAATGTATTGCCAAGCGTACGTATCATTTGTATAACATCAATATGACTTCTTTCATGTTCTTTGTGTATTCTTCTTAATGCACTTGTCATAGATTTGTCAACCTTTGTCATATACGAGGTACAGTACGATGCTGCAACA
>JZKD02S1225859.1:0-12415 GCA_000966675.3 Picea glauca | reverse complement strand
TTAGGGTTACCTTTTCCATGATTCTTTTGTGGCATGTTTTCAAACCCAAACCCCAACTTACTCTTCTACTTGAATTTCTTCTCAATTTTGACTACATATTGATAAGCAACACCAAGTGATGACATTTCCTAGAAATCCATCTTTGTTTGGATGTACCTATGTAGACCATTGAAATACTTCAAAACTAAGTGCCGCTCAGAGTCTTTGATACCCAACTTTGAGTGCAAGTCATGAAATATATTAGTGTACTCTCACATGGTTTGATCTCTTTTCTGACACATACTCGTCCATCTCACATAATGGTCATCATAATTTCCGATAGAGTAGAACTCCTACTTTAGGGAATCTAAAAAGGTCTCCCAAGTGTATTCTCTCCTGAATGGCGTAGATTCATCTATGATGTACCTCTCCCAATAAGCTTCCCAGAAATTTTTGACATGGGAAATGGATTTAAGGAGCGTGAAGGTGATCTTTTCATTGTTGGAAAATTTTTGGACAGAGTAATAACCTTCTAGTAGATTCAACCATTTTTCTAGAGCATATGCATATATTTTTCCTTCAAATAAGGGGAAATCAAAATTGACTTGTACCTTAAAGGGTGTTACACTTGCGAAATGAATGCTTGTCGAAGATGCCTTAGCTACTACCATCAGTATTATTCGAAAGATCTGAGAAAATGTTTCCATCATCTCGTTCCTATATCACACAAGGGATTCCTCGAGAAACGCCTTGAAAGGATATGAATCTTTGTCATATCTCTTTTCTTCTACCATGAGAGGTCACTTGGGTTGGCGAGAGTAGTTGTCCTCAAGCAAAACTAGCTCGAGACACAACTCCTTATACCCTGACCTCATCGAGGAACTTCTCTTGGAAATGAGAAGGAGTAGACTACTCTGATACCACTAATCCATATTATGATGAGAACAAAATGAGACAAAAACAAAAATATATAATAAAACACATAAATACAGTGAAACTCAATTTCTATTAATGAATAAGAGAGAAAAAATGTGTAGAACACAAATTGACATAATGGGGTAGCTTATCTCTGAAAAGAAAGAGATGTTGGATATGATTCATTCACAACAAGCTTTACATCAAACTCCATTGCATTCTTAAAGGGCCTCCTTCACCTCAATTATATATGAGAGAGTGAGAGGAGAACAATTCCCATGATGCATGTAGGATAAATTTGACTAAGTTTATAAAATTCCAAGGCGGTCACCCATCCTAGTACTAATCTAGACTGATCACGCTTAATTGTGGAGTTCTAATGAGATTCAGTGTGTTAACACTATGTTGTAGGCATGTGCATAAGACCACTAGGAAATTATTACATGATGTTTGTAATTAACAAATGAATATGGCATCACATTCCATTGCCCATCAAAAGGGTGAATATCATGGTTTATCAAAACCATAGGCTTGAAATGTTGATTTAGTGGAAAAGGTGGATGACCACCAAGATCCATCTAGATCATTGCATAGCTTTTCTGCCTATCCTGGGCCACTTTCATATTTTTCTTCCTTTGATTTACTTGTTATTCTAGCTCCATCAACATATCCATCCCAAGTGAAATTATGTCCTCTGCATTATCACAAATGATTGGGATATTACATTTCCTTTCATAGAGAGCCTCAAAGGACTCATCTTCAAGGATTCCTCGTAGCCATTGTTGTAGGAAAATTATACTAGGGGTAGATATTCTTCCCATTTAGTTGGCTGATGCATCACACAAATCCTTAACATGTCTTCCAACACTTGGTTTACCCTCTATGTTTTTCCATAAGTTTGAGGGTGATAGGTTGTACTAAACAACAATTTTGTTCCACATCTAGTAAACAAATATTTCCAGAATTATGACGTAAATTGAGCATCTCTATCGGATATAATTTCCTTAAGAATCCTGTGCAACCTAAATATTTCTTTCATAAAGATGTTGGAAATATCTATTTCCTTGAAAGTGGACTTTACCAGAATAAAGTGGGAATCCTTGCTCAACTTGTCCACAACTACCATAATGGCATCATTTTGTTTGGTTGTTCTGGGTAGTCTGGTGATAAAATCCATGGATATGGTTTCCCATTTCCACTATATAATAGGCAGGAGATGGAACATCCCTGTTGGGTGTTGGTGTTCTACCTTAATGTTAGGGACCTAACCCCTCACGTAGGTAGAATAATAGTTTTCCATGTAATAAAGGTCAATATTAATAAGGCCTAGAAATAAGGAGGAATAAGTCAAATGTAAGAAGACCTAATAGAAGATTTCACTTCTAGAAAGATCTTCCTCTATATTGTTCTTTTGTATAGACATATTTAGTATAAATAGGAGTAAATGGTATGAGAAGTTTTTTCTTGCATATTACTGTAATAGAGCTCTGCTCTGCTGGAGGTTGGCCCCTCGAAGAGGAAAGTGAACATTTCTCTCAGTAATCAAAGTTCTCTCTCTGGTGTTATTTTGGTATAATTTTGGTATTATTGTGGTGTTTTTCTAGTTATATCATTGTTTATCTGCCATTTCTAGCTAATTATTGATGTTTCGCATACTATTTTATATCTGGAATATTACAAGTGGTATCAGAGCACCTTCCTCGACATAAAATTGTGGGTTAATTTTTTTTCAGGGTAGAGACATATTCTGACGTCTTAAAGCTACATAGATATGTCGTTACATGCATAAACCCGCAATCAGGGATTCATACACGCAGGAAATACAAGTGGTACTTAAGCGCACATCTGTTGGCCACCCTTGTAACCCCTGTTGGTACCCCTTCCAGTGGTAGCACATTAGACAACACTTGTATACATATCAACCTATATCTCTTGAATCCCTCCATAGATAAATCGATCGGTCACCTTACTGCTATAGTTCCACCGAGGACATCACTTAGGAAGATACTCTCTAGTACCTGGGTAGTCGGGTAGTATGACTAAGGGCACGATCTAGCCTCCTTAGTTGGTTCCCTGAGATATTGGACCGAGTACTAATATTGGACCCCACATATATATCATAGAGCTATAGCACAAGGAGAACCCTTGTATGTAGAACCCTTGAATACCCTAGCCCTTCAAACAGAAAAAATTAATTAATTAATTAATTAATTAAAAATATGGACCCCATTGGCACCATTATTTGAGACCTATCCCATTGGATTCCCCTCTTCGCCCTTATCGTCATCATACCTATCATTTTTACACATTTTTTTTTCTCGTGGACTTGACCCACTTCCAGCACCCATATTTGGGCTTTACCCCATAGGATTCCACTCATCGCCTTGATCATTGTGATACACTTCACCCATAACCCATTTTGTGTGTGGTCCCACCCACCCCTTTTCATGTTCCCTCTTCATCATGGCCTACACCCATAGAAAATACTTGGAAGCTCACTTCAATTCCTTGCACACTAATTTCACATAAACCCAACAAGAAGTGAGAGAACTCAGTGCCAATATTGGCACCGTCAATAAAAACATGTAGTCCTCCATCAACACCAAAATAGAGGACCTCAAACAAGACCTCGCTACCTAGCTTGAATCCTTCACTATGATTATTTGTGCCAAGCTGCATACGACTGCAGATCTTCCCTCATCTAACCCACCTTTGCAAACCGAAGCTAAAACTTCCTCTCATTCCCAGAATTTTCATCCCCATCCCTTTGAGTGTGACCTACACCTTCTGCATGTGGATGTGACAAAATTTGATGGCTCAAATTCCATTGGATGGGTAACTCAAATGGAACATTATTTCTCTTTGTATGGCATTACAACTGAGTTGGAAAAACTCCGGTATGGTGTTCTCCATCTAGATCAAGAACGTTGGCAATGGTGGCAATGGAGAAAAAATGGCTGCCAAGTGTATGTGGCTTGGACACACTTTGTGGTAGAGCTTTATGAATTTTTTGACACTGACACCCACCATTTAGTCCATTTGACAAAGTTGAAACAATATGGAACAATGGAAGACTTTATAGCCGCTTTTGAGCGATTTGATTTCCTTACAGAGGGCTTGTCTGATGTTTCTTTTCTGAGAATGTTTTATCAATGGCCTCAAGGATGAGATTAGTCCCCACGTCCTCATGGCTCAGCCTCAGAGTTGGGTGGATGTTACTAAAAGAGATAAGGAAGCACAACAACTTGTCTCTTCTCAAAATTGAAAACCCCCCTCTATTCCTCGCACTAAACCAATCACTCCCACTCCTCCTTCCACTTCACTAAAGATCCAGAAATTGACCAAGGAAGAAATGGTTGAATACTAACTCAAAGGCCTTTGTTATAATTGTGATGACAAATATTTTCCTGGGCACAAGTGTAAGGAACGAAATACTTTTATGGTCATCTCAAAGGATGTTTCGGAAGATGATGTTGAGATTCCCCTTATGGTCGTGTCACCTAAACCCACTGACATGACCACTCCCTCAAACCCTCTCGAATTAGAATTGGGCATTTCCCTAAATGCTCTCACTTCATTCTTTGCTCCCCAAACCCACAAGATAATTGGTTACATTAAGTGTAGGAAGGTCATCATTCTTATTAATAGTGGAAGCACCCATAATTTTATTCATCGCCACATTTCCCAAGAAACCAATTGTGATATATATGTCATTAATAATTTTCAAATCATGATTGCCAATGGCGGGTCCATGAAATGTTGAGGGCATTGTGCATCTCCAAATTGCTCAGTACCACATGAAATCTCAGATGTTTTCTATTGACATGGGTGGTTGTGACATTGTGTTCAGTGCATAATGGCTAAGGACTCTAGGTCCCATTCTCATGGATATTAAGGAATTAACCATAAAATTCGACCAGGAAGGACAACAATATAAGTTCCAAGGAATCATCGTCGGTTCCCCGGAGATCATCATTTCCCATCGCATGGAAAACCTGCTCAAAAAAGGTCCTTCTAGAATTATTTCATCCAAAAAGGATCCAGAGAAGACTAAGGACAACTCAAAATTCGCAGAAGCAACTTAGGAATCTCATAATGGTGTCAACAGATAGAGAAAGGGAAAATTTTCAAAATCCTCAAAACTCTGTAAAATTGGCATCATCGCAAAGAGCGCGTCGCAATATTTCCAACGACATAAACAGATTTTCAAACGGAGTTACAGATCAAAAGATATTCATAGTCAAAGTTTTGGTCAACCAAGTCTAGTCAACAGAGATGAGTCAACATCTGTATTGTTGATGTTAGCATTAGTACATATGACATCAATGCTCGTAAAGTGTACATGGAACATGCAAAGGGAGATATGTGTCATGATGACATCAACATGACATGATCATGATGATGTGGCAACACTAGAGGTTGCCATGTGTCACACGTTTTTGACATTTTTGGGTCGACATGTGGACCAATGAGGAAGTGCCATGTAGCAGTCCGTACAACCATGTGGCATACCATACGGGACATGGAAGGATGACATGACATGTGACATGGAAAGGTGACTATACAAGTGGATGGAATGGGCCAACGGTTGGCTGCCACATGGCCCAGTCATTGGCTACCACGTGGCAGTGCACAAATCCTCAATGAGGGCCCAAAACCAGATTTTCAAAAATAAAAAAGCCCCACCAAATCTATCAGAGTCCCACAAAATATGGTGGAAAAAATTCTTATTCCAGAAAATATAAAAAAACAACTCCAAACTTGGCAGTGGTTCCAACTCATATATATTGTTATAACTATAAGCCCAAAAGGGGAAGCCCGCGGGCTCGACCTCGGGACCTCCCCTTATCCAAATGCCTTACAATAGCCTCTGCCAACTGTTGGGCCAACAAGCTCCATCGGTCAATACACCCAAAATTTAATTTAAATGTTGAAGTTTACCCCTGGATGGAGGAGGCCACTCAATGGTACGACGGGGAATGATTTTCGAGATGAAGTGCAGGGAATTAATTGCAGGTTGCAGGCATGGAAATCGAGATGAGATTTCTCAAGGGCCTAGGAGTGTCAACATCGGATTGAGGCAAGGAGATAGTCATTTTTGGGTAGTTCGATGCCACAGATTCAATGGTGTTGTTGGTTTTCTGATCTAAGCAAAGCTTATGTAGCTTAATTCCATAATTAGGTATACTTATGTATTTTGCCAAATTCTTTTGTTGAGTTAATAAAGAGGCCTACCCATTTGAGAACAGGACCCGAAGACGTAGTCCACCAAGGAAAAAAACCATTATCAAGTTTTTGTGTTCATATTTGATGCTTATGTCTCTTCATTATTGAGATTTTTCATCTTTATGGTGCACTTTAATTTATGCTCATTTAATACAATTCTTTATAAGTCACTTCGATGAAAAGATCCCAGATCATGTTGGTATCAGAGAAGTCATATTTGACTTGAATTGTTGAGTGTGGATGATTACTAGGTCCAAGCATAGGAAGGGTGAAGGAACTCTTAATAATTTCAATCTAGAATTTGGTTGTGCATCCCAAAGGAAGAAAATGGCAGAAGAGGAAAATCGTGATGAATAGGAGAAAAAATTCCATATGGTCTTTTATCACATGCCAAAAATGTTTGAGCACATGTATGGAGACTATGATAAGAGGATGAAGAAGAAAGGGAAGAAAAAGGAAGCACAAGATGATTATAATGCTTCAGTAAATCAAGGGGGTGGAGGAGACCCTCCTGGGCCTCCATCTTCACCATAAAGTTCTATCTCTTCTTCCTCTGAGCATTCTCATCATTCTAACTTTAAAGATTCTTTTAAGAAACCATTATTAAATCTTGATGTAAAATTTTCTTTACCTATGTTTAATGGAGATGCTAATACTGAANCCATACGGGACATGGAAGGATGACATGACATGTGACATGGAAAGGTGACTATACAAGTGGATGGAATGGGCCAACGGTTGGCTGCCACATGGCCCAGTCATTGGCTACCACGTGGTAGTGCACAAATGCTCAATGAGGGCCCAAAACCAGATTTTCAAAAATAAAAAAGCCCTGCCAAATCTGTCGGAGTCCCACAAAATATGGTGGAAAAAATTATGATTCCAGAAAATATAAAAAAACAACTCCAAATTTGGCAGTGGTTCCAACTCATATATATTGTTATAACTATAATCCCAAAAGGGGAAGCACGTGGGCTCGACCTCGGGACCTCCCCTTATCCAAATGCCTTACAATAGCCTTCGCCAACTGTTGGGCCAACAAGCTCCGTCGGTTAATACACCCAACATTTAATTTAAATGTTGAAGTTTACCCATGGATAGAGGAGGCCACTCAATGGTACGACTGGGAATGATTTTCGAGACGAAGTGCAAGAATTAATTGCAAGTTGCAGGCATGGAAACCGAGATGAGATTTCTCAAGGGCCTAGGAGTGCCAGCATCATATTGAGGCAAGGAGATAGTCATTTTTGGGTAGTTCAATGCCATAGATTCAATGGTGTTGTTGGTTTTCTGATCTAATCAAAGCTTATGTAGTTTAATTCCATAATTAGGTATACTTATGTATTTTGCCAAATTCTTTTGTTGAGTTAATAAAGAGGCCTACCCATTTGAGAGTAGGACCCGAAGACATAGTCCACCAAGGAAAAAATCCGTTATCAAGTTTTTGTGTTCATATTTGATGCTTATGTCTCTTCATTATTGATATTTTTCATCTTTATGGTGCACTTTAATTTATGCTCATTTAATACAATTCTTTATAAGTCACTTCGATGAAAAGATCTCGGATCATGTTGGTATTAGAGCAGTCATATTTGACTTGAATTGTTGAGTGTGAATGCTTACTAGGTCCAAGCATAGGCAGGGTGAAGGAACTCTTAAGACTTTGAATCTAGAATTTGGTTGTGCATCCCAAAGGAAGAAAATGGTAGAAGAGGAAAATCGTGATGAATAGAAGAAAAAATTCCATATGGTCTTTTATTGCATGCCAAAAATGTTTGAGCGCATGTATGGAGACTATGAGAAGAGGGTGAAGAAGAAAGGGAGGAAAAAGGAAGCACAAGATGATTATAATGCTTCAGTAAATCAAGGGGGTGGAGGAGACCCTCCTGAGCCTCCATCTTCACCATAAAGTTATAGCTCTTCTTCCTCTGAGCATTCTCATCATTCTAACCTTAAAGATTCTTTTAAGAAACCATTATTAAATCTTGATGTAAAATTTGATTTACCTATGTTTAATGGAGATGCTAATACTGAAAAGCTAGATAATTGGATCCGACAGGTTGAAGTATATTGTCATGTTCAACAGATTGATGAAGAGAAATTTAAAGTGCAATTAGATTCTCTTCGGTTGGAAGGCACTGCTCTCATATGGTGGGAGATAAAACTCAGGACAGAAATAAGTGTGGTAATATTATTTCCTCATGGTCAGAATTTAAATCATCCATAAGGAAGCAATTTTATCCATTGGGTTATTTACATAAAGCAATGATGGAATGGAAAACTTTAGGACAAAGTAAAGGTCAAACTGTACAAAGTTTCATGGAATAAATTAGGAAGATAAATCTTGCATTAAACATTCCTTTGGATTCTTATGAAACTTTAATGAAGTATATTGGCACACTTCACATTTATATTCGTCATACTTTATTATTGTTTAACCCCACCAGTATTGATGAAGTTTGTGTGCAAGCCACTCACCTTGAGAATAGGAGAAAGTATGTTCAAGAAGATCCCACAAAGAAACCTTCCAATCTCCCACATAAGAAGTTTAATAAGTTTAAAAGGAAAGACAAAAAGACAGCCACTATAAAGAGAGAAGAAGGAAAATCATCTTGCACTCATTTCAAGAAAAGTGTTCATAATGATGAACATTGTTGGAAACTACATCCATAAAATGGACCGAAATAGTTCGGTGGAAAGGGGAAGACAAAGGCCGTTGCTACAGTATAAAAAGATCTTGGTTTCGATTAAGGAGACGAAGGAAAGATCACAGTGGTTGGAGTACAAGGTAAAGATTCCCTTCATGCTAGTTCAAATTCCAATAATGAATCTCATAATGATGAAAGAAAGAGGAATGGATTATTTCATATAAGAGTTGTATCTAAACACACTAAGATAGATACATTATTTGATCTAGGTTCCCAAGTAAACTTGATATCTGAAGCACTTGTCAAAAAGATGGGTCTTGAAACTAAACCAAATCCAAAGCCCTATCCTCTTGGTTGGGTATGTGATAAAGAAAAACATAATGTCACCAAGCAATGTAGGGTCAAATTTTCCATTTCTTCAAAGTTGATTGATGAAGTGGATTTGGATGTTGTATCACCTAATATATGTGGCATAGTGTTGGGGACTCCTTATCTTTATGATAGAAAATAGGTATTCTTTTGTCATGAAAAAAAATATCACCTTACAAAGGGGGAAGTCGAATATATTGTTAGATCCCACAACATGAGGGTAAACACAACACTTGTTAGTGCAAGACAAATGAAGAGACTCATAAACACTAATAAGAGATATTTACTCATGGTCGTAAGGGAGAAATATGTCAGAACATCCGATGCTTTCCAAGGATGTGATCCTTCTCATAAGAAAGAATTAATTGATATTATTTCTAAGTATGATGATATTTTCCAGGAACTAGATGGATTACCTCCTAAGAGGGAAATCCAACTTGAAATACATCTTCAGCAAGATTCTCCTCTTCCTAATATGGGCATGTATAGGATGTCAGTTGTAGAGATGAAAGAGATCAAGAAGGAGGTACAAGGATTATTGGATCAAGGGGTCATCAGGCCCATCTCATCTCTTTGTGGTTCTTCGATCGTGACAGTGCCGAAGAAATATGGCACATGGAGAATGTCTGTCAATTACCATTCCTTAAATAAAATCACAGTGAAAAATTGATACCCTCTTCCTTGTATAGATGATTTACTTGTTCAGTTAAAGAATTTTTTTTATTTCACTAAGTTGGATTTGCACAGTGGATACCATCAAATCAGGGTTGCATAATATGATGCATGGAACATTTCCTTTAAAACCAAACATGGATTGTTTGAGTGGTTAGTTATGTCATTTGGGCTTTGTAATTCTCTGACAACCTTCATGCGTGTGATGAATGATGTATTCAGGCCATTTCTAGATGATTTTGTGATTGTATATTTAGACAACATTCTTATATTTAGCGGGACTTTGGATGAACATGTAAGGAATTTGGATGAACATGTAAGGAATTTAAAGAAAGTATTGGATACTTTGAAAAGGGAAAATTTGTATGTAAAATTGTCCAAATGTGAATTTGGTAAGACTACACTTGTGTACTTAGGTCATATTGTAGGAGGAGGAAAATTTAAAATTGATCCTTCCAAGATTGATGTAATTGTAAATTGGCATGAGCCCAAAACTGTAACCAAAATACAAAGCTTCTTAGGTGCAGTCCAGTATTCTATGAGATTCATTTCAAACTTCTCCTTTATAGCAGCTCCTTTGCATGCCTTAACTAGTGTGAAGTTTTTCAGTGGGGAGGAAAGCAACAAAAATATTTCGACACTTTGAAGGAAAAGATCAGTACCGCACTAGTATTATCATTGTCGAATCTTCAACATCCCTTCGGGATCAAGACAGATGCCAACAGATATGACATGGGTGCATTATTGATGCAATATTGTAAGCCTATTTGTTACCACTCTAAAACTTTTATCCAAGTTGTTGTTAACTATCCTACATATGATAAAGCGTTGTATGCACTAGTTCAAAGCGTAAAGAAATGGAAGCACTACTTGTTAGGGAAGGAAACAATCATACATACAGATCATAAACCCTTACAATATCTCTACGCACAGACCAAACTGCAACAATCTCGACATTACAGATGGATGGATTTCCTACAACAATTTCATTTGGTAATCAAGTGCAAAAAGGGCACAAGTAACAAGGTAGTTGATATGCTTTCTAGACCTCCTATTGTTGCTTCTCTTATTTTGAAGAATGATTCTTTATCTCATGATATATATGTGGAACAATATGCCATTGATGAAGATTTTATATAAGTATATGAGAAGCTAACCCATGGTGCACAGGTAGAGAACTATTGTCTGCAGGGAAAAC
The DNA here is from genome assembly GCA_000966675.3 of Picea glauca. Lineage (NCBI taxonomy): Eukaryota > Viridiplantae > Streptophyta > Pinopsida > Pinales > Pinaceae > Picea > Picea glauca. The sequence goes on along the minus strand of JZKD02S1225859.1, from coordinate 1,408 downwards.
TACTCTACCATATTGGAAAGCTATTTATTCCTACAAGTGAACAAGTCCATGTAATACAAGAAGCTCACACTTATCTTGTGTCTGGGCATTTTGGGGTAGGGAAAATTATGGTTCATCTGCATAGGTTTTCTTACTGACCTCAAATGAAAGAAATTGTAACTAAATATGTAAAGGGGTGTGTGGTATATTCTACTTGTAATCCCACTAATAGAAAATTGGGGCTATACTCACCACTATCTGTTCCATCCCATCCATGGGAAAGTATCTCCATGGATTTTATAGGTGATTTACCAATGTAGAAAAGGGGTTCTGGCTATTTGTATGTTTTAGTGGATAGGTTCAACAAGACATGTATCTTAATGCCATGTAAAAAGAAGATCACTGCTGAGAATATTGCTAATCTCTTATTTTAGTATGTTTGGGTTCACTTTGCGTTACCCACATCCATTATCTTGGATCAAGATACTCGATTCCTTGGGTATTTTTGGACAAGTTTGTGGAGAATGATGGACACCAAGTTGAAGAGGATCATTGATTTCCATCCACATACCGACAGATAGAAAAAGGTTGTTAACTGAACAATGGTACTTTTTCTTCGAGGCTACTGCAACAAGCATCCCAAGTTATGGGATGAACAAATACCCTATGTACAACATGATTACAATCGAGCCTTACATTCCTTCGCTCAGTGTTCTCCTTTTGAGAGATGTTTTAGTTATTTACCTAAGCTTTCTTTGGACTTGATGTATGGGAGAGATGTTGATTCAAATGAATAAAGAAATGAAGATAGAGCCCACAAGTTCATCCAGAGGATCCAATAGGTACATCAAGCAATCAGGGAATAGTTGAAGAAAGTCAAGCACGGTATAAAGCTCAGAATGAAAAACAAAGGGTTGATCATCAGTTCCAGGTTGGAGACCAGGTATGGCTTCACATCAACAAGGAGATATTGAAGGGTGAAGGAAAGAAACTCAAGCCCATCCATTATGGACCCTTCAATATTTTGGAGAAAAGTGGTACAAATGCTTTTTGTCTAGATCTTCTACCTTATATGCAGATCTAATTAGTTGTAAATGTGGAGAACTTGAAACTTTTTGAGCCTCCCATGATCATGGATCAAGGTGAGGAAGTTTCAATACCTTCAGTTGATGAGTTTTCTTTTGAGTCCTTAGATGAGTTAAAGGAAGATATCATCCTGGATAGAAGGATGAGGACTTCATGTAGGGGTGATGTTGATTATCTTCAAGTAGGCTTAAAGGGCACACATCCAAGCAAGGCAAAGTGGATTGAGAAGGACAAGGTGAGGGAACTCTTCCCTCACTTATATCTTGATTGATAAAAGCTTTTGGTGATCCAAAAATCTCTCAGTGGGAAGTCCTGATCCAAAAAGGATCCATATAATACTAAG